>JARFOC010028926.1:0-32056 GCA_031763485.1 Osmoderma eremita
CCTTATTTAATATTAAAATGTGTTCTTGGTCAATAAAACCATAATATCAAAACTTTTTGTCAACATGTTATACATGGATGAAATCAGGAAAAACAAACTCTTTTTGAGGGTGTTAAAATCCAATGGCGCCAGTAAGAAATAAGAAAGTTGATGATGGCCAGAAGGAATCGAAACGTCATATAGAAATTTCGAGTACACTATTAGATAGAAGATCAAAAGTGACCCTGAGAATGTGTTTTTGGTTTCTCTCTGCAAGGCCGAATAAAAGTGCTAGAGGTAAAAGAAGAAAATGGGTTTTTTTGTTTTTAAAAGAATCTCGAATGTCATTTGTCACAGGCTTATTTTCTCTTCGGAGTCATAACAAACACAAAGTTTTGCAACATTACCAAATTTAAGCCTATCCTCTATCTCCAATAATAAGCGAGATCCCCATGGTGAGGGTCGAAAATGAATCAGCCTGTATATGTATAAATATATATGGGCAATAAGCACCATTTGTCTATTTGCTAAGCTAATGTTTTTGTCATTTAATTTATAGTTGCCTTAAAGTATCCATAAACAATTGAGTGCAACTTTGGTATTTGTTAAACTAACTATTGCATGGGTTCTTTTCACACAGTTGTGGTCAGTTCACAAATTTCAGTTTACATTAAAAGCGAGGTGTCATCCTGCCACATAAATAATGGCATCTTATTTTGCAGCTGTGGTAAGTTTTCTAAGTATTTAATAATTTCCCCCTCCAATTCTTATAATTCGATTATTGTCAACCAAAATATCAGTATCTGTTTTCCTATTTACTCGACTAAATAAATCTTAGGTTTTACTAAAATATCCACGCAAGGTCCCTTCGCTTTTTTTTAAGGAATCTTCCTGAATATCAGCCGATGCAGCTAACCAGATTTTTTATTTAAATTGACTACCGAATGCTCCTCAATAAATCAGTACACACCCAGTGTATGCTGATTCAACCATGTCATATAGTGTTGATAGAGTAATAAGATTGACAAGTGCATATATTGTTAAGACCCAGTAATAATTGTAAACTATAATTTTATTATTGAATGGTACATAAGAGAATGTCTACATATGTCTACTAAAAAATGCTTTACATTATTCCTTAAGATACAAGTATATACCAACAATTCTCCTCGATGAAGTACGCCTATGAGGACCGTTACGCTTAATTTACATAATTTAATCTACTTACCTCCTAAACTGCTTTACACCACATATAAAGATAACTGAAAACTTTTAATAAAACTAAACATTGGAGGTAAAATATCCAAACGAATTATGCGATGAACGTTTGTGAAATACAAGTAACTTTGAAGCCGAAAGCTCTTAAGCCTGCGTAATTCTGTGAGAAAGCATGTGGAAGATTTAACGCCGTTGCATGTTCAGGTGTACTTAAACACCTTTGAAATGTGCAGACATTTATTTCGAGGATACTTAGTAAAGTCATTAAAAACGACGCGGGCGATATTCCTACGCTAATTATACAGTTAAAATATTTTTATGGTAATTAGCGTAACGTAGCAGTTTACGTCTTCCTTAGTTAAAAATAGAATACACTAAAATCGATAGTACAAATATTACGAAAGATATATGTATATATGCAGCTTATTCGTTTCATACGATTATTTAGGTATGCTGTTTCAAATAACTAAGGTATTTAATATTTTTACAACATAAAGAACAAATGAAAACTTTTCCTTGAAGCAACTTCAGATATGTATTGAATTAAATTCTCATAGCATTTGGACTAAAGTTAGAAGTTGTACATGAACTAGTAGTAGTGTAGTTAGTTGAACTGTCGGTAGTTTTCTATTTAAACGGTTAATATATATATAAAGCAATTCGGAAACTAGTTTATTGCAAGTAAAACGATCGACACATTGCAAATCAATAATTTTTTAAGATTAGAATTCCATATTCTTACATATTCACAAGAATCGTATAGTAAACTTGTAATCAAATAGCTGTATACCAATTATATTGATTCGTATGGCCATAAATACATTAACAATATCTACTTAAAGATAGCCCACACTACCACATATATCCTAAATAACTAAAATAAACGCATCTCTGAAACCCTATTCAACTAAAAATATTGCTGGAATGTCATTGTTATTTCTAATTTAAATGATATGTCTTGATGAACATATCTTGATGTTATTTCAGTTGGCGGCTAGAGCTCGGAACTGATCAAGCAGCATGCAATGGCTAATGTTTGAACACGTCTTCACGTGTTAAAACCTGTATTTTCCATTCCTAGATAGAATCTCTCGTTATTTCAGTTGTCGACTAGAGTTCGGCGAACATATACGCCAATGTTGTTAACGTTTTAAAGAGTGTTGCGTTGTGGTGCGTTCAAGTTATTGTAGTGAAACGGCGAACATTTGATCACCTTTAAAAATGCCAAGGAAATGTGTAAATCACCCGAACTCTTTTTGCTACATTCACGGCGAATTGACATTTAAATATCCAAAGCGGTCTTTCACACTTCTCCTTAAAAGGTGATGAAGACAAAAGCTGGGCTCCTCATATTTGCTGTGTTACGTGTGTAAGACTTCTTACCCCGTGGGCAAAAGGTAAACAACATATGTCTTTTACTATTCCTATGATTTGGAAGGAACCATCAGATCATATTACCGATTGCTATTTTTGCCTAACAAATATGAGTGGTATGACTTCTAAATCCAAACATACTGTAAAATACACTAATATTTCATTTGCACTGAGACCAGTACCTCACAGCCCGGAATTACCTGTGCCTAAACCTCCACAAAGCATGACACTAAGAGACGCTGAAAGTGCTGATGATACCAAGACAAATGGAACCCTGCTATGTTGGCAGGCCATTGCTGGACGCCGAAGGGGGATGATTCTGATGCAAAGTACAGCCGAAATTCATATATCAACACATTTTCCATATAAATATGTCACTTTGTACACCATTTTTTCATGATTTATGCACATATTATAAGATATACTTTTACAAAATTTCATTACTTTGTCACTCTGAAATCTGATATGAAATAAGTGTAAAAAGTACTACCAAGTTCACTCACTTCATCCCCTGGGACAAAATAAATCTGAAATTTTGTTGACCAGTGATACCTACAAGGGTGGGATGTCAGCGTTTTTTTCAACTCTGGCAAAAATTGATCTTTCTGTTCACTGTCATATTTTTCGCTTCCAAGCAGCTTTTTCCTTTTCTTCGTAAGATGTTCGAAACTGTATTATCTCACGTCTTCTTAGGCCGTCCTCGCCTCATCCTTCCAGGCACTCTAGCTTCCCAAAGTCTTTTAACTGGTGTATTATGTCCTAGCCTCTGCAAGTCTCCTTACGATCCGAGTTGTCTAGACTCTCTGTAATTTTCTACTACTTCTAGTTCTAGTTTTCTCTGATGTCTTGGTTTCTAGTTCGATTGGTTCTATTCTAGTAATCCCTTGAACCCTTCGCAGATACCTCATTTCTGCTGCACGTATCATGCTTTTTTCTTTTTGCATTAAAAACACGATTCACAACTGAAAGTAAGGATGAGTCTGTAAATCGCATTGTAAACTTTCATTTTCGTTTGTTTGCATACTTCCTTTTTATTTATAAGGCATTTTCTCATTGCTTGATATACTTTATTGGCCTTCTCTATTCTCTTGGTCAGTTCGATTTCCTGTCATCCTGGCTCTTCTATAGTTGTTCCCAAATATTCAAAACTTCTGACCTGTTCTATCCTTTCCTAATCGACCTTAATTTGAATTTATGTTTGCATTCCTTTGGCAATGACGTTTGTTTTTGCTTTATTCATTTTCATACCATTTCTTTTTAATACTTTGTTCCAAACATTTAAGTTAGCTCCAAGTCTTACAATACTTACTGTTATTTGAGACGACAACAACAAATGCAATAACAAAACTTTTGCATTTCGGCTTCAAACAAAATATGCGTAAAACGCAACTAACAATGTGCCTTGCATATGTAATATAGTTAGTTCAAACTATGACATCTGTTAAACTAACAAATGCATGCTTTCATTGTGTTGTGCAATAATTGAATTAATTCACCTCTTACTTGCTGGGGGTTCGCACGACACAAAACTGCGCAAATAGGCGTAATACCGATGACAGTTAGCATAGTTATGGAACATATGTAGTTCAAGAAATATTGAATAATAAAAATACAAGTCAAAGAAAGATCCTGGCAGTACCTATTTGCCTAGTATAATTCTCGGTTTTTGTATGAAGAAAGGTGACCATTAAACGCAAATAGTAAGCAGTAAAAATTGTATTCATACAGCTGGTGGTGTTTATATATTGCTTATTGAAGTCTGTGTTAAAGTGTTAGGATAAATGCAAAACTGGATAAACATAAAATGGTTTAATTTTTTTTTACGCCCACTCTAGATGAATGATCTAGTGTGTACATCAAAAACGCAGCTGCAAAGGCGAATTTACATTCTACATCTTTAGTGTATACTCATAATGTTCACTCTTTGATGAAATGCAGATGAAAACACAGTTTACACTTCTCACTGAGATGTTCACCACGTATAAAATGAATACCAGAACAAAATTTACACTCATCACTGCGGCTGAATCATGGGTTCTGTACATCCAAAGTGCAAAGTATAAATTCGCCTTAACTAAAGAGCATTTTTAGTTGGCAAGAACGTACGTTTGGGCGGCTTTGAACTTTAGAATTTCTTTGAGGATCTTTTTTCGAATTGAAACATTATTTAAGGTCATTCTGCAATGACCAAATTTATACCATATGACCATCAGCTTTTTTAATCAGTTGGCATTAAAATTATAACAAAAATGTTTTACTTGTGTTACGGTTTTTCCACCTCACCTGTTTTATAGAACTATCTCATAATTGTTTGTGCCAGTGTATTATATTGCCTCCTCTTCTTTAACCGTTTTATGCGTACGAATCACTCCATTGTCATGTCTGAAAGTTTATTCATTCAGAAATTTAATCCGAACCTTCGAAGGAAACCGGCCGTCGTTTCATTGCACCAAATCGTACATAAACAAGGGAAATAGACCGTCTTCGCGGAAGACCTGAAAACAAAACAGGCGAAAGGTACGAATAAAAATGTATCACAAAATCCGGCATGATTGATCTATAAATCCTAGTAGCGTATCAAGGCAGGTAGCGACGTACCGTGGTGCTGCCGGTACTTGCCCGGAAAATTGAGGATCCTCTACCCTTATTCTATGTATCATTTCGTTACCGGGGCACTGGAATGTTTTTTTTTTTCTTTTTCCGTTGCGAGACACTAAAACTCGCTGGAAAACTAAGTTATGGTGATGTGGGTTGTGCACGTTAGGTCGCCTAGGTGGAAAATTTTGTTTAACCGACGTATAAAGATAATTGTAAAATAACGTACACTCTTGTTGCTGAACAGCCTCTTATTTAGTTCTACGCCTTTCTACCTTACAGATAATAGGCAAAAATATAGTACACAGTTAATACTAGAATAACTATTTTTGTGAAAAGTATTGGAAACGGCCGCGGAAGCAAATAATCTCTTTATAAGAAATTATAAGGATTGTGTTAACAACAAATTGCATTATTTATTAATTTCTTCAATTAAAAAAAATAACGTTGCAGATAGTTACTAGAACGGGTATGGCCGCATAAAAACCGAAAATAGAATGTATAATACTACCAAATTACATTGCCAAACTTGGAACTTGCAACGAGGGAGTCTTCTCATTGCGGAAGCCACTATAAAATTTATATGGCAATATTTATTGTGATGTCCGTGGTTATAAGGCTTAAGGAAATATTTTGAAGAAGGAATTAAAGTAATGATACACACGCCAACAAATATATTTCAGAACTGACAAATAACAATCAACTGTTTTGACATGGCAATACTAATACATTACAACTCCTCCCTCCTTGGCTTGATCTCTATATCTAACAGGTATTTTACATGCGCGTTTTAGTCTAGTACGTCTAGGCCCTAGACGTACTAGACTAAAACAGATTGAAAGATAATAATAGCCATCCAAACCTGACCGACCATTCCGCTAGACTCTGACTCCGACTGTGATAGTACTCCTGATCATCATTTGATACATCAGTCGTAAGCACAATTAGTAATTTAGGATTAAAATTCATAAGGATTTCTTCTGAAGCAATTATGTTTTTGATATTTGTAAAAGCATCGTTACATTCATTACTCCACTTCAATGAAGTGTTTGTCTTTAAAAAATCATAAATTGGTCGCATTAAAGTTGCTAACTTTGGGACAAATTATCCTTCGTAATTTACCATACCAGCAAAACTTTTAACCTTTTTCTAGAACTTGTGCTTTTAGTATTGCTTCAACTTTGTCAGCATTTTTCTTTAATCCCTCTTTCGAGATTGTGTGGCCTAGATATCTAATATCTTTCATGAAAAATTCGCATTTGGAAAGTTTCAGTGTAAATCCACCCTCTTGATGTCTTTGAAATATCTTCATGTTCCTTCCTTGTTTGCCCGGTAACAATGATATCATCTAAGAAGTTTGATGCATCTTTCAAACATCTGAGCGTTCCAATGTTTTTTTGAAAAATTACACTGGCAAGCATTATACCAAATGGAAGTGGATTCACTGTGTATAAACTATAAACTTACTCCATGTAAGAAGTTTGGCGCAATCATCACCTAGCTCTAACTGGCAGTAGCCATCACTCAAATCCAATTTCGTTAATGATTCTCCTCCTTTTAATTGTGAGAAAATATCTTCAATCTTTGGTGACGGTTATCTAACCCATTGTAAAAATTTGTTTACAGTAGTTCGATAATCGCCACATAATCTTAAATTTCATTCTTTCTACAATACTGGAACTAACGGACTGCACTCACTGAAATCTATACATGGGATGACCCTGCTTTTTCTAATCTTAAAAGTTCCGATTCAACCTTGGCTTTATCAGCTACTGGAATCTGATTTTAAATGCAATTTAAATTTCTGCTGTTTATAACGACCTAATTTATCGGAGAAACTAATTTAAGTTCATCTAGTAATAAGCTAATGTCATCAATATTACATATATGATCTGAAGATTTTTTACATAGATTTAAATTTGGTTTAGTTAACCAAATTTAAATCTATGTAAAAAATCTCGCCCTAGTAAATTCTGATTCCCTTGCTTACACACTACGTGAACAATAAAATTATTACATTCAACATTCTCATATTTTAAGTTAACTTTGATAAAACTGAGAGTTTCTATTTTATCGCCATTCTAACTTTTTAAAGTTACAGTACTTTTATATAATTCAGAAGTGCCTATAAGGTTTGCATTATAACAATGTTCGGTAATAACAGATAGACCTGCTCCACAGTCTATTTCCATGAACAATTCCACTACATTAACAAATACTTTGGCATAAATAGGTCTATTGTTTTCGAATTGAATGTTGCAAATTTCTACCTCAGTTAAGACAACTTCTTGATCTTCTATAGAGTTAACAGTATCTTGTTTCTTGCTAGCACGACACCCTTTAGCTAAGTGTCCAATTTTGCCGCAACAATTACATTTATACGACACATACTTGCACTTTTGGTTACCAGTGTGATAGCTGCCGCAATGTTTACACATCCAACAGTTTTTATGTCCTCCATTATTATTAATCTTGCTATTAACGATCTGCTTATATGCTTTCCTCCTGGCTAGGTTTAGTTCGTATTCATTTTTAATGCAGATTCTCTATTTAATGCAATTACTAACAAGGTATTTAAAGTTTTATCTGACTTTTCTTCACACAGCCGATCTCGAATTTTTCCTTTGAACAATCCACAAATGAACTTATCTTTCAAAACTTGTAAATTATTGCCAAATTCACAATTACTTGACAAGTTGTGGATTCTTGCCTACCAGCTATTAATTGATTCTCCATCCATTTGTTTGGCATCATAAAATTCGATTCTTTCTCTATAAACACACGTTGTAGGTGAAAAATGGGTTTTAAGAAGATTGCATAGTTATTCACAGCTTTTATCCTTGGGGTAAACGAGATGTAGAAAGATCTCTTAAAATTTTATAAGTCTCTCGTCCAATTAAGCTTTATAATGCTGCTACCTTCTTCTTTACAATTTCGTGTAAACTACTTCGTTATTTGTGAAATACTGCTCCAATAGTTCCTGACATAGAATCCAATTATCTGTTTTAACATTAAAACCAGCAATTGCACTAATTAGCGTCATAACCACTCTTGGTTTTATATACTCGTCGCCAATGTGACGTCCGTGGTTATATGGCTTAAGGAAATCTTATCACCCATAGGAGGCTGGTAAATAAAGTTAAAGAGTAGAAAACAGTTGATTTATCTGTTTTCACTTACACGTAGTACCTGTGTAATTGGAAGACGTCCGTACAATCTGCCAACACTGTTAATAATCCTAAAATAAGGGAAGACAGTTTAGGCATGTAATAGATTGAGTGTACTCCTTCCATTAGCATAGGCTGATATTATTAAAACTTAATATTTAACAACTGCTGTAAATTAATAATGTGCAAACAAACATGCCAAAATAAACTTAACCGAAAGATAAGAACATCCCCTAACAAACATTCCACAAGTAAATTTATCTCTCCAAACCGAAACCTGGCCCTACGCAAACACATAAATAAGGTACCCTCTTTATATATCGTTTCGTCATCATAATTACATTGAAGGTAGTGAAAGTATACTGCTAAAATATTAATCGATTACCGTGGTAATTTCCGAATAAGCTACGCTGTTTTTTTCTGCGTTCTGATAGATTAGTCTTCCGAATTGAGCGACGGTTTTGGGAGGAACAAAGTGCGGAAGGGATAGCGGCCATAAAATATTTCATATAAAGGTTGCCTCTAATCAATCATTGTGTCAGTCGGTCTCGCCTTCCTCTTCTTCTATAGCAGTGAAGTTCTTTTGCGGGAAAAATGAAAGGATTGCTTTGTAGGACGATTTATTTTTCATCACACACTCTTGTCTTGTTTAACCTTTGAGAGGAGTTTCTTTACAGGTGGGTAATAAGCAGAAAATATAAAAATGTTTTAATCACTTTAATATTTTTGTTTTCTTCATTCTAGCTTTATTTAAAATAAGTTTAAACAAAGAGTGATAATAAGGGAGAAGCCGGACTGAAATATATTTTGAAGAGAAGAAAGAAATCGATCTCCAAATAATATACGAAACCAGATGAAACAGAAAGGTAAAGATATAATGATTTGCTCAACTAACAAGGAATAAAAACTGAAAAATTGCCGGAGAATAGGAAAAGTTGATAAAGTTCTCTTGTAACTGAAACTATGCTCGCTTTAACATGCCCGAACATACTAAAGTTTCGTTTGATACATCTTGCCGTTTCCAGATATCATACTACAGCAATTTATTTCGTTCTTTGCACTTTTCTTTTTTTACTTTCACGTGAATAATTTCTCCTCGCGAATCCTTAGTGTCAGCGGCGGAATAACTTTACATATTTTGCTATTGATTGTACGTGTTAGCAAATTTCTTGTCGACTTCGGCGGAGCAAACAAACGCGAACTTTACGTCATAAATATTCAGTTTCTCTTTTTCTCCCTTTTTCCCTTGACATGCGAAACCCATACGCAAAGCGGTTATTCTTCAACCAAGAAGTGATATGTACGCGCTCCCTCCGTGGAATGTTAAAATTTTTATGCATCTCTGAGGATGCATATGTTTAACGGAATATAAATAATCTACGTCGACGCTCTGAAAACGCGTTTTAACTTCAATTTTCGCCGAGAAAAATGATATAATGCGCTAGAGCACGATATCAAAGGAATGCGTGGAATTCATTTTCAGAGACATTCGTATGAACATATGAATCTTTAAAAATAGAACAGAGGTAATTTACAACATTAATATAGAACTTCAATTTTAAATGTAAATTAACTTTTGATGTCCAAATATTTGCTTATCTTTAAGCATCTATGTATATTTCGTAATCTTTCAAAATGTGGCGTTATGAGGTTATAATTATCTCAATTTAACACTTATGTGAAAATGTCACGATAACGAGCACTAGATACTAATTCATAATAATTTAGTAATATAAAATTGTTTGGCTGTTACATCAGACTGATTTACTCACTCATGGGGACTATTTTTATATCCTTCTAGTTGCATAATTAATACAATTAACATATACAACTCTCTCACTTACTGTTGCACAATGTTGTTAATATTTTCAAAACCATTTTAACAGAGTAAAACTAGCTGCATAGTGCTGTACTATCTTATCACGTCATTATCCATTTTGTTTCTCTTTTTATTTATATTGTACCAAGTTCTATACTTTGATAGTTATTCTATTTCTTACGATCAATTGGTTTAATATTTAATAATCATTTATTCGTGCGTAAGATAATATACACCCGGCATATTACATATCTTCACAATTGACACTAGAAGAAGACGATGTGGGAGTGCTGTGCGGTAGTAAGCGCTATATTGCTTTCTAAAGAGCGATTTGACTATATGTAACTTCGCAAAAAAGTTAATAATTGGATTTTGACGAGTACAAAAATGTCAAAGCCCATAAATAATTTTAAAATAAAATGTCGTAAAAGTTGCTCTGTAAAAGAATCACAGGAATAGTATATTTGATGTTATATATACCTGAATTACTCTTGTAAGTATGTATGCAAAGTGTACCACCCTCTTCTGTTCCTCTCTGGCCTTCTTTAATTTTTTCTTCATTCCCCAAAAATACCAACCGAGGGCTCTTGTTTCCGTGGATGACTGTACAAATACAGCGCTATTCTTACTATCAGCGATTGCAGACTAACATTGCTTTTCCTCATAGGATATAACAAAATAGCAAGGGTTGTTGAAAATCCTGTGTTAGATATGAGCTGGGACTCAATAACTCCTAAACTCGCCTGCATCTGGCACACAGACGGATCAGAAACGAGCACAGGTTCGGGGGCCGGGGTATGCGGGGGAAACCGGAGCGAAGACTACGTGTAGGCCTTGGAAAGCACGCCTCCGTGCTTCAAACTGAAATCTGTGCAATATAAACATGTGCTGGAGAGTGTCTGCAGCAGAGGCTACAAGTCCAATCGCTCTACATTCTCATGGACAGTCAAGCTGCCTTAAAGGCATCTTATCGGATATCTTCCAAGCTGGTACGGACGTGTCTGCAAGACCTTCAAAATCTGGTGAAACACAATACAGTTAAACTGACGTGGGTGCCGGCCACGGGGAAGCTGTAGGCAATGACCAGACTGACCAGCTAGCAAGGAAGGGATCAGAAATGACTTTCATTGGACCTGAGCCAGGTCTCGGGATCACAAAAGCTGCTGAGCGTGGTGCGGTAACTGAGTCGGCACCATGTATCAGGACAGAAACACAGCAAACAGATGATGAGGAAACCATCACAACGTTTGGCAGCTGGCATACTGTCTCTTAGCAGAACGCAGATTAGGATGATGACGTGTCTACTTACTGGACACAGCAACCTAAGGAAACACCTACACAAAATGGGACTCTACTGTGGGGAACCACTGTGTAAATTATACAATGAACAGGAGGGCACCGTATTTTTGAATGCTACCCATTAAGCCACCGTAGAAACTCCCTATCAGGTGCAACAGACACACTACAGGGCATACCCGGAAAGGACTTGACGCCCATTCCACTAAACCTTGTCAGGGGATACATCTGTTCCGATAATCAGAAAATATTCCAATGCAGAGAAATACAATAGACCTCAAGGCCGCAGTGTTAAGGGATTTGAAATACCTTTCTCTGCATGGTCGTCCAAATGAATTAATCAATCAATCAACATTGCTTTTATTTCCAGTGCTTGCAACAATGCTTCTAGAAACCGCTTTTGTATTTCCTGATTCGCTTGGTGTCTTGTATGAATGCGTACATACACGAATTTATGGGAATATATAAAATCGTCAGTGCATGTATTTCTAACTTTTCCCAAATAAGAAAGAAGACCTCTACAATAAATTATTTAAATATTGCCTAATCAACTCCATTGGCTCTTCTTTGTGCATTATTCTTAGTAAATAAAAGGTAGCGTAATTTTAAGTAGACAGCCTTAAAGATACCAAGTAGTTGAAATGTTTCATGATGGAAGAAATGTGCTGTGTGAAGATTTTCTTCGAAAAGAATCTTATGCCGAAGTGGTGTCACTTTCAGTTATTTGTGCCTTTCATAGAAAAGAAAGCTATAAAAACTGACAGACAAAATATTTGAAACGTTATTTCGCAAATGCACAAGATAACGATACTCTCGCAATTCAATAATTTACATATCAATGACGCTTAGAGGGCTTAATGGGTTTACACCACCGTTAGCCTTGCTTGTATGGGCTGTCAACGCTACGAATACTACACGTCCGACTGTCGGTGAAATTTATTGACTGCGCGTAAAATAGTATTGGGAGCTGTATATGTACCTATGTACATAAGTGTTCCGCGTCTCTGTTTGGCTATGTATATACACACATAATGTACATAAGCGACTCCGACTCTTTTTTTTTTAATAAAAGCCTTGTCGTGTACGGTTTTGGGCGCCTCTGAGATTATTCTAAAGCTTTCTTAGCTTGTATTTTACTTACACTTTTTTCTCCTTTGTGTAAACCCGTGTGGGCTTAAGGGTCGCTTGTCAGATGATCGAGTTTCACAAATATTTGTTTATGTCGCGGATTAATGTTTGATTTGCGGTTCTATGGATCGATTGGGTTTCTGATAAGTTTTTTCAGGGCTTAACGTTTTCCTATACTATATGGAACAACCCTTCGATTTCTACACGTAACTTTCGTATGTTTGGTCAATGAATTTTTTACCATTTTGCTTTTATTCCGGTAATTATATTTTCAGGGGGATTAAGTTATTGTATTGAATTGAATACCTATTGTTCGTGCAGCAGTAATTGATATTCTAGATCAGTGTCAAAATAAATACTATTACTACCTATTCTACTGAGGTTTTTCAGGGTGTTAGGTAACCTCCTTTTAGGATATCAATGACAGAAGATACCATAAAATGGAGCTGATTTAATGTAATAATAAAAAAACGATTAACAGATCGTCAGATTTTATTCCAAGCGGACACATAGCTTACTAGAGTGCACATTGCACTCTAATAAGCTATGTGAATATAATCAGGGGCTTCAGTGAAACCGATTGCTATAATCCTTTCTACTGTCATGTACCTTTAAAATATTGAAGGGGTTTGCATAATGTATGGAGCGATTTGTAGTAAACTTAAATATAAACTGAATCATTACAAAACTAACAATAGCTTCAGTAGTATTTCATACCAGGAAATTCCGTTACCTAACTTTCTGCAATTTGTAACAAGTGCATTGTATCATTGAAAAATGTACTATGAAATTCAGCCATCTTTAACACTTTTCCAATATATCATACTAAACATTGTCTTCAAATTACCGGTAACATCCACAACTGCACAGTGTTTATAAAAGTGTCCCAACGTGAACTTGATGATTTCAATTCAATTTCAATTTTTTGGTGCTTCTGCACATGGTAATTGTTTTTTCAAAGCTTTCGATTACCATGTTGCACATACTCAGGTCAATTTCCTCAATGACCATACGAATGCTGATTTTAAGCCATTAGTTGTCTGAGAATTATTTGTGTACACTTTTCCCTTAGGAGAGCAACGAAAACCAAAAGTCTAATGGTGGTAAATCTCACGATATATCGGGTCAACCAATTTCATCATTTTGGGCAATTACATGATCAGGAAATTTTTCGTGCAATAAATCTTCAGATTCTCCCACAGTGTGGCACCTAGCCACTGCAGATCCCATCTGCTGGAATAACATATTCTTCAGGTACATATCTCCCAGTAGTGACCGTTTAACATTCGTCAACATCTGACGATTCCATCCTCCATTAACCGTCACCGTTTCCCTGACTTAATTTTCAAAAAATTTAGTGGGGCGAGAATATACACCAAATTGCTCAACAATTACAGTGTGCTCCAAGAGGCATTTGGTGTTTACCAAATCTGCAGGGATGTCTATAATCCGTGAGCTTCAGTTTCTAGCGCAATTGAATCTCGGCGCACGTAGATCCGTGGTCAAAATTCTCTGCATGGATGATTTTGAATAGCGAATAACGAATTGAAGTGTTTGGACTTTCATTCACATTTTTATTTACCCTGTGATATTTTCAGCCTGGCGAACATTACGTTCTCGATATACTTGATGTACAGAGCAGAACCAGTCCCCTCAATTTCAATTAGTTTACATAAGTTCCTAATTTCAGTATCGCTAGGCACATGTTTTTGACCAAAAAAGCAAGAGTGTCTAATTATATTCCTTAAGTTATCAAATGTCTACTTTTAATGCGATTTCTTATAGAGCTAATAGTTTTACCTTAAATTTATTTTGATAGATTGACAAATTTTGTTTGAATTTCCCTTTGTGAGATGACCAAAACATTTAATATGATTTGAATCAATTGGAATTTCCTTTACAAAAACAAATCTAGATAACGAAAGTTTTCTCGACATACTTGCGGGGCAGTGAATCTTCCTCTCTCGCAAATCTAGAAGTGAGCCGAAGCAGACGTCGGAGTTGGTAAGCAACCGGGGAATTGATTTTTGCGATGGGGTGTCGAAGGCGGTTCGCCATTTGTAACTTTTCCAAGGGTAAAGTTGATTGTAGGAGAAGCTGAAGGCGGGTAGAAGAAGGTCGCGATGGCAGAAGTAGAAATAATTTTATTTTCCGGAATTACATTTCCCAAAGAAATCCTTTCGCTTTTTAATCGGATATAATTTAATCTCTGGTAAAGCGTTATACAGGGAGATAATTACATTTAAATTAAACAGTTCTAGCAATTTCCTCTACCGTTAAAATAATTAAGAGACGTTTTGGGATAGACGGTAAACGAAGCATACAAGAAATACAAAGACTAAAATCAATTAACTTAACTGTGTGGCAATCCAGAGCTAGAGGTTTGTTGTTTTTGACTTCGATAATTGCTCGGAGAATATTCACTTTTACTCGCCAGCACTGACATTAGAAAGCATTCGACGCGGCAGATTTCCACTTAACAAGAACTTGATTACGTCGAAGGTGTTGTGAAGTATTCGACGAAATCATGCTTTTCGAAATTCTTAGACGTTTTCCGTTTATCTTTAAGTCAAGAACTTGATACTTTTCATCGTGAAACTTGGTGTTTGAGAGAGTAATCATCTAGCAACGGTATCAAAATAGAACGCAGCAAGCGCTCATCTACAGTACCCGTATAACTTTCTACAAGCTGCTTTGAAATACATTTGGGAGTGTCTTCCAAGTCTCTGAGAAGAAACAGGGATACATCAATGTAAGTATAAGATTTAAGAAGAAAGACAGATACAGATAATTCAGAACAGAAGGTTCTAGAATTAGGATCCTCACAAACCCCTCAGTGCAAAAATCATCTAAGAAACTTCAAAGGGAGGAAGGAATGAAACAATAAATGCCCTTACCACCTCAATGCATGAGAGCCACTATATACGTATTTCGGCAATTAAGTTGCCATTCTCAGTGGAACCTACAACGAAAAACATAAGGTTTAAGGTAAAACCTTGGAAGCTATGCTTTTTACCAGATCACCAGGTACATAACACTAAGGAAGGAAGATGATTAGATATTTGAATGTCTGTAGATTATTACTCTTGAACGTTATGGAAATGTTATTATAATTTTTTAGTGGTTGTATTACCTCACCTTTATATATTTGTACTCGGGATTGTTCTATTTGTAATTGTGTCGGGCTAGTAATGCACTATAATGTTTTTTTTTCTTTTGCGAAACACGCACATTCGTAAATGTATAATCCGGGAGATGTAAGCATATTATATTTTTCCGCTTAGACACGCTATTTGAAGTCTGAAAGTTCTGCCAACTTCAACAGCATTGGGATAAGCTACCAGCACTGCTTCCGTGTGAACTTCAGAAGACATTGTTCTCACTGCGTACACTATTTTGGATATTTTATTTATAACCATATTCACATAGTCCTTCCAATTTAGGGTGCTCTGTAGATGTACTCCTGAGAATTTTACATTATTTACTAATGTTAACTGTTGTTTGTCGTAGCTAACCTTTATACTTTCGCTTCTTGTTAGAGGGAATTTTATTGTATTTGTTTAATTGAGGTTTAAAACCACATTATTTTCTTGAAGGCAGTTATCCATGGTAGCAATGACATCGATAATTTCATCGTCAAGTATTTTGCTTTCTTCAGTAATGATCGCCAATGTATCCTAAGCATACATATGCACAAAATGGTTTGTTTTTCTAGGTCATTTTGTATAATATAAACCGAAGAGCACCCAATATTGAACCTTGCGATACACTCCTTTCCATATCTAGCCAATTTTATTGTGTAAGTTCGCCATTCATCTTCATTTGTACACATCGTTTACGTTCTGTCAAATAAGATCTTAGTGAAATTCCTAAGAAACCCAGATAAACTTTTTTCGGCAAGATTGTATGATCGGCGCTATCACAGGCTTTTGACAGATTCAAGAAAACACCAGGGACCTTTTTACAAGAGATTAGTTCCATTATTTCATTGGCAGTTTGTAGACTAGTTATGAAGCTGCAAGATTCTACAAACTGTAGTAATTGCTTTAGAATTGCCTATAATAGAGATAAAGATAATTGGTCTATAGTTGCCTGTGCTGTATTTGATTTTCCTTACTACAATAGGTCTTATTATCTACAGTTTAATGTTTATGTTCTGAAAAAATACCAGTTTTAAAAGATAGATTAATCATAGTTATTGATGGAACACATTGACAACTATGATTTGATAAATGCATTATTATTATTTTGATAGGTTCATGGTCATATAATATTTCTTGTTTCTTCAGAAATGCTGTAAAATAAACAATAAATTTCCCTCTAATGCTATATCATCACTTTCTTCATTTATTTCATAATTTAGCTATACCTAGCAAGCGCTGAATTAGGTAATTCCCTTTATAAATCCAGAAAATATTGCGCTATTATTACTAAGAACATCAGGCTTTCCTGTAGGTGTAACTTTAGAGGAGGATTTGTTCTAATAACTCTTCATGTCAGTCGGTTATAGAAGACAAAAATTTAAAACATTATTTATTTTTACTGGCCTTGTAAATGATTTATTAATATATTGTCTCATACAAAAAGTAAGTGCTGCTCATACATACAATAATATGTTCGGCATGAACTATTGTAAGTCCGCCACTTACGTCTCCAGGAGTCGGTAACGCTTTTAAGAGGCGAAGAGATTTTTCAATCTAAATAAATATCTCTGTTCTTCCATTATTGAAGAATACCTGAATACAAAAATACATCATCCAGCAGTTTATGCTGCTTGATACAATAGTATATTGCACCAAGGATCATAGAGAAAGGGCTTATAAAATACCTACCGCTAAATAGAAATCGCGAATAGCACAAAGTAGGCCGACGAGAAACCATAAAGTACATCCTTGCAACTTGAGTTAAATTAAAGAGTTAGTAGTAGTTAATTATAGAGTCACATAAGCACAATATATCGAATCGCTCACAATAAATGGATTAAGTCGCGACACGTACTTCCGGAATATTTAAAGAAACGGCGATAAAGGTATAATTGTAAGGGTTACAAATTTCAAAAATGTAAATCATCTCTGAGGAGAACACACCCCTTGCTCCATCAAAATATCTTCGAATAACACTAATTGTAAGTAAATCATTTCTAACAATCATCGTGAAATTTATATTTTTACTACAGAATTATTTAGATATTAATTTGTCTTTTCACTTTTCACGTCCCTATTTCATACAATAATAAAGAAAAGTTGCAGCATAATACCAACTTGTTATAGACTGGAAGCCAAAGCGTAATGAATACAATCTATCTATCGCCCGTAACTGCTTCAACAATTCTTTCATTAATTAAAGGAATAAAAAAGAAACGCAGGGCATATACGGGTTATCGGTGAGGGTTCTTGAGTGTGCTGTGGAGGATACTGCATATTATCTGGCAAGTGTATCCAACACATGCATGGATGAAGGCATTTACCCTAAAGAGCTAAAGTTTCGGAAATAATACCCATACACAAAAAAAAGGCGAAAGAACATATTCAAGCAATTATAGGCCCATAGCTATAGTACTCATATTTTCCAAAATCTTTGGCAACTAAAACAAGGCTGGTAAGCTTCTTGGAAAAGAATGGTGTGCTCACCAGATATCAGCATGGGTACAGAAAGCAAAGGTCTACGACAACAGCTATTCCAGACCTAGTGTGGATCTGTGAACTTACAAAGCATTTCACAGTGTGCATCATAATACGTTGCTGGAGAAACTTCATTTCTATCGTATCCGAGGAAGAACCTATGAATTACCAAAATCTATGAAGGCACAAGATCGAAACTCGTGAAAATGTATAAGAATGTACCACAAGGATCTGTGTTTGGATCCTTACTATTTCTCTTATACATCAATGACATCCCAGGAAATGTGGGCTGTAGCTGTTGTATTTATTTGCTGACGATACCTCAATTGTAACACGAGGTCCAACAGTAGAGATCGCTTTGAACAAAGCAGAAATATCATTGTTAGAGGCGCAAGAATGGTCAATAGGTAATGGATTGCATTTAAATAAAACAAAGACACAAATGTTAATACTTACCATGAAACAGCTCCCAGAGGATGCAGTTCGTAGGTCTCCAAATATCGCACAATTTGAAGTACAAACATCATGTCAACGAATTAACAAAAAAATTAGTTTCTGCACTTTATGCGATAAGACGAATGATGGACATAGCTACAAACGAAGCTGCAAAGGTAGCATATTTTGCATTTTTCCAGTCACGAGCGGTAAGAATTCCGTGTAACGCGCAATATACCGCCTCCTGTAGAAATTTATTTGTAAAACAGAAAATACTAACATTAACTTCTGCGTATATATTAAAAATTGAATATGTACATAAATCCAAGGACCAATTCAGATTAATAAGCGAACTGCACAACACGGGTAGCAAGAAAAAATACATAATATCCCACCATCGTATATACAGGTCCAGATATACAGCGAACTATTATGGTTTTTATAACTATTTATCAGATGAAATAAAAATAATGGAAGAAAAGACATTTAAGTTGAAAATGAAGGAGGAACCATGTCTATCTCAATATATACATTTGAGGAATATTTTAATATGAAACTTGTATTGTATTGTACTACATACAAGTAATGTAAATATTTAATGTTGTAATAGTCCCACATACATATTATATAGTTTCTCTTCTTTCTATTATTAAATTGCTTGACTATGCCAATACAAGTGTTATGTTATATGGAAATAAAATCAACCTAAGACTAAATTTCGGAAATATTTTGGTAGTCGATTTTCTTTCTGTTCAGCAGTTTAACGACCTACGAGCAAATATAGAATAACAGTAAACATTGAATTCGAATGTGAAATCGTAACGTTGTACAAAACAGTATATTAATTCGAAATGCAAAATTAAACGGCTGCCAATATTCAGCTAACACTTATCAATACAACTGCGTATATACAATATACCCTTAAAACGCCAATTTCGGTTACGAACTAGTGTCGTTGTGTTAGTAAATATTGATGAACGCCGGAAGTCCCATATTCCTACTGATGTGAGAAAAAATTGCGAGCTCCCGCATATTATTGCGGCTCGTTTGGTAGTGGAAATTGAATTTTGTTATAAATGTTAATTTAGCGATTCAATGCCAGGCGCAATCGGAACCAATTCCACCCATAATTTTGTAATAACTGGTCGTCGTTGAATGATTAATAATTCCCAATAGATAAGCCACGCAACTGTGTATAGATACTCTATAGATATCTGATCGGCACCATGACTGACTGCACTGGCATGAAACGAGCTTATAACGTACATACGTTCTGCACGTCAAGTGATCTATGAATTTTTTATTACGCGTTAAGGGCATTACTCGTTTACGAACAATTATCTATACAGGGTTACTTGTTGGCTGTATGTCAATCTTTGGTAGATGAAAGCTGATGTGATTTGAAAAAAGAAAATATATCAATATAGGTTCGATCTCGTTTTGTTTCAAAGTTATAGCGTTTTACACATATAAATAATATTGTTTACCTCTTGAAACAAAACTTAGTTACGGAGTTATACATCTAGAAAATTTGTAATCATTAGTTGTCTGTAAAAATTGCATGGACTGTAGGCCAGCGCAATAAACACACTGTTCGGATTACTCCTCCCGCACAATTCGGGACGACACGTGTTTTGGAAATACGTGGAGTTCACGTATTCCCGAAACACGTGTCGTCCAGAATTACTTAAAACTTTGTGCGGGAAGAGTCATCCGAACAGTGTGTTTATTAGTTGCCTGTGTTAAAACAAAAATTGTTTATCCCATGCTGTCAAATTTTACATGTATAAGAATTCTACGCTTCTAAGATGCCTCTATTTACAATGAGAGAATATGCAAATACATTTCTTTGTATACGGGTTTTGTGGTAGAAACCCTAAAGCAACAGCGAGAGAATACCGGTAGAGGTACCCAAACAAACATCAACCTGTTTGTACTGTTTTTAGTTCGCAATTCGAAAACTTCGAGAAACAGGGAATCCAATTCCAAAGACCATTCGACCACATGAACTAAACGTACAAGATGAACAAACTGTAATTTATGTTGAGGTGTAGCAATCGTGAGGTATTACATACATTTTATCGTAAAAATGTATAACAATAACAATCCAGAGACGCACAGCAACGATTAGCATTTTTTCACTGAGTCCTTCAGCAACAAGGGCAAAATGGTGACTATTTTACATCTATTGTGGTCCGATCAAGCATATTTTACTATGAACGGCGTAAATAATTACCACAATGATCGCCTGTGGAACATCCTCATGCAACTAGTCAGACAACTCTTGTGAATTCCGACCCTTTCTCACCACTATTTGCTTTCTGTTAGCCAAGTACGACGTCAATCAACGATGTATGAGGCCTCTCAATCCATAGCAATGTAACTTATTTAACAATAGATCGTGGTTGACAAGATGAAAAGCCTTTGAGAGGTCCATAAATAGACCACAACATTTTTCTCCGTTATTTAAATGGCAACAAATATCTAGTAGGGCGGCCTTCAATGCCGAATGAGTTGACTTCCCTTTCATAAATCCATGTTGGACACCTTATTTTTTTCCCAAAATGCAAGTATTTTATCGAACACAAATTTTTAAAGAACTTGAACATGACAATATGGAAATGGGTGTGTAATTGTTAATACTGTTGGGATCGCCCTTTTTAAAAACTGGAAGCACTTTGGCTGTCTTAAATATATCAGGAAACACTTCATCAGGGACCAGTTAACTAAACTTGCAAGTGGATATTTTATTATGTCGGCACTCCTTTTTAGTATATTAATGTTTAAATCATCCATATTAGTAGCATTAGATGACTTCAAATTCATAATTATGGTAACCCAGAACTGACCGAGCAAACGTACATAGTTGCAGGAACAGAATTTGGAATGATGACGCATATATCCGAGGTGCTACTGCTAAAGTTACTAGTAAAGTACTCGTCAAAAATATTTGCAATATGCGTCGGATCCGTAACGACAACACTACAATAAGAAATTGAATTGGGTTTTAGTGTGTGCAACTCCAGCAATAATTTTCCAAGCGGTCCGAGATTTATTGCTAGAGTTGCTTAATATGATATCGTTAAACATTTCGCAGCGCAAATGACTGTTTTGTACACTCTCCTATATCTTTTGTAGTAATCAAAATCAGAAAGATCTTTAGTGGTGACAGCATTTTTATAGATAAGTTTGATATTTTTTGAAGAAGTTCATATGCCTTACGTTATCTATGCTTTTCGATCAGCAGTACGAGCTGCACCTTTCTTCCTACGAAGAGAAGTATCAACACAAAAGGACAATGTCTCTTGTAAAGTACTAAACGCGCTGGCAACTGAATGCGCAGATAGCGTATTCTGCCAAGTCTTCTTACTTAGTGCAAACAGGTACCTATTCAAACAATCCGAAGTACGATAAAAACATAGTTTGTAGTGTACACACTGACACCAGATTCAGCATCATCATTTGAGGCAACTAGCGTTACAGTAAGTAATATATTCCAATGATCTGATATACCGGTATGATGTACTGAAGCTGTCTTATTTTTGGTTAAGATGGAGCACCCTGTATATCACGTTGTATAGCAACCCCAGCACCCCTTAATCAGCTGCGACAGTAATGACTTAATAAAGTAAAACCGTCTATTTTTAAGCTTGATATCTCAGTCTACCTCAGCCAATGCTTTGAAACACAGGCTGTGACCTAGTGGTGCACCGTGATTGCTATACACTAGCAGAGAAATAATTAATATTACGCTTTTCGAACATGATTATGGACAATAAATAATAGAAAATTTGAAAGAAAGCATTTCGTATGATACAATAGAAGTGGGTTTTTGTATTTATTTTGTTGATACCTTTTTAAATTGCCAAGCTTAAAGCTTAGAATGGTTTATAAAACAATATGGAGAATGAGCGCAGATGGCCATACTGGAAATGGATACATTGCGATTTACTTGTATCTCTAGGGACCTAAGGGAGCGAGTTTTTTTGCTTGTTTTTCTGCAACCTGATTGGTAAAATGGAAGAGAGCATGTCTGCTCCCTTCCGCTCTTAATTTTATTTTTTTATGGAGGTTGGTCTAATTTTGGTACGCAAAATATTTTATTATTATTAATCCTGCGAGTCGGATTAAGCAAGGTACAGTGCTTTTAGTGTTAATTAAAGGGTAATTAATAAAAGAAAAAACAATTCTTTCACAACATTCAAAGTTTGATATGTTTTTATAAAGAAATACTGTGTATATTTTTTGGTTGTTAATTTGTCATAAAGATGTTTTAATAGATAATTGCCATAAAACAAATGGTAGTAAGGCTTTGAGGTATTTTAGTTTTTATACGGGTTACATTTTTACTGTACGAGAATCCATAGTAGACTAACAGTTATAAAAGTTAATGTAAAAAAGGGGAAAAAAGAATTACCATTCAATTCACTGCAGTTTTCGAAGGCGTTTTTTATTGTTCAATATAAAAAAATGCCCTTACCACCTCGATGAATGAAGAACTCCAGGATACGTATTTCGAGAACTTAGTTAACATCTTCAGCATAATCTACGAAGGAAAATAATGTTAGGCGAAGAACTCTGGGAGATATGCACCACACAGGATTCCACTTGAATAACATTAGTGTTATTCAGTGTTATCCAAGTGATGTTCTGTGTGGTGCACATCTCCGAGAGTACTACGTTTAAAATTATTTGCCTTCGTAGAAATACCTATCTGAAATTCTTCACTCATCAAGGTGGCAAGGGTATTCTTCGTTTCTATTTTTACTACTTCAAGCAACCGTATCCTATTATTTCTTCAACATATTTTAATATAGGTACCGGGTGCTTTTAAACTGTTTCAAACCCTGGCATATTATTCCGCAAGTTCGGAAAATTAAAAAACAGCAACATACGGCTAAAAACCATGTGTCTCGAAGTTATTAATTTTTGTGCTAAGAGAATCAAACGTAGTTAAACAAAATTCAACTGTAATAATAAAGTTAGTAACATGATTTTAAATATATTATGTTACATTAGAACACACGTCCGACAATATTCTAATTAATTAGAATATCGTAAGCATGCCGACGCAATTTTCCACAGAATCAATGGCGGTGTTGTACAGAGATTTTTCGAATAACCCCTTTGAAAAAATTTCAATTGATTGAGGTCAGAGGATCGTGGTGGCTATGCGACACTTGTTCTTCCAAATCAGAAGTACTCACTAACCTAGGTCTGCCGTGTCCTATTCTACAACCACGGAAACAAACAATTTAAATCGTCGGAAATTTTAATTAATCCAAATAGAAAATCATGGTCTGAAAGTCACTACAATATAAAATCACCTACAATCGATTTTGCTTAAATACTTTATTTATCCATATATGTTAGTGAATCGCTCTCTTTTTAATTTTTTCCAATTTTCTTTAACCTCTCTTTAATCAAGATCTCGTTTTCTTGTTCTTACTTCATTTCGGTAACTTCTTTTAAAAGTACGGTTATATTAAAGGCCAACGAATTTCCTTTACTGATGAATTTTTGTGATTAATTTCACCCAAAACACGACCCTTCAATGGCGACACAGCCTCTCGCTTTTTTGTAAACAACACGCCATCATCTCCATGGTTACCGCAGGTACACCCTATACTCCGAATGTGTCCCGATATCTTGATTTACTTATTTACGATGTTTCTCGAAGTATTGTAGTGTATTTAGTGTATGCGTGTTACTAAATAAATCAAAGAAAGAAGATTTCTGCCAATAGCCGGCACGTACGTTCAAAAAATGAAGTATAAAAAAAATATACTTAACAAAAAAAATATAATTTCATCAATATAGGATCTCAGAGGTGTATTTATATATTTTTTAAATATATTTTTTATATACTACATTTTTTGTATGCGTGTTAGATAAATAATGTGTATTTAAGTAAAATTTAAGGGTGAAAATACAAAGGAATGAAAAACATGACAATATATGACTGATATAGTAGCGAACTACCAATTTCGTTTTTGCTAAGGTTAGATTGCATTTTTATTTGCATTAATAAAATTAATTACTTCAACGTAGATACCAAACTTTCAATTTATTAGCCGAGAGGAGTTCTTAGTTAGGGCTCAAATTAAGTACTAAATAACAAATTAACAGTTACAGTATTCGTTCCAAGAAACAACTAGGACTACACATTACTTAATAATGGTTCCCATCTACTCGGTTGGCAGTCTGTTACCGCTGTGGTTAATGTAATCTGCAAAATTTATATCTCGCCATATAGATCCCATGGTAGTCTCTTGTTGCTCTCATCTCCTAGGGACCGTGTTACATTGCGACCAACAGAAGTACTCGAATCAACACGATAGCTAATTCTTACCTCGGGGAAATAAGCAAGCTCATGTGCACGCAGACAACTAACCCAGTACGCTACATGACGCCAAGAACCAACATGTATGTATTTGGGGAAAGACTAATTAATAGGAAGTGAACCTAATTTGATATTCATGTCATTTTGTTTTTTTTTCGACGAACTAAAATTCCTTTTTGTCTTATTTGCGACTTACGCCATTTTCTTTAATCGCATGATAACCGACTCTTCCCGATGAAAGCGAAAATCTTCACGATTTGCTCGTTTTATTCTACTCGTCGTGATATTAATTCTTTAGGTGAACGAAAAGGAAGGTGTCTGGAGAACCGCACTTCAAAGAGAAACTTAATAAAGAATCGTTAGGTCAAGTTACACAGCTATGCCGTGGGCATACGTCCAGTATGCCGTGGGCATACGTCCAGCAATCTACCAGCCATATTAAATATTTTGAAATAAAAGTTTACTACCGACTCCTTGGCTTCGTTGCGAAATATTTATTTTCTGTTAGTAAAGTTTTATCGCAGAACTTTATGTGGGACACTTAGTTTGGTAACTGAAGCCGAAGATGCAATATTTTATATCAGGCGTAAAAATTTCCCGTAACTTTTATTTGTCTCGTAGTAGACGTAAGCAAATAGAAACAATTCTGTCTAAATTATGGCACCAATATTTTGCATCTACAGTCATTACCTTAATGTAATTGGGATGCGCCAATTTTTCTGATGATTTTATTTAGAGATATTCTTGAACGAGAGAGCCGGCAATTTCTTTAAACAGATATGCTCTAAATATAAGTTTTGAACCGACTTATGTTCATGCGTACATAGAACACAACAATTAATATACATTCCCCTCGGTGCTTCCTAAATAATACATAATTCCGGAGATCTTTAAATTACATGGCAGCTTATTATAAAATTTACAACCAAAATTGGCATTTTTGAGGAACTGCCATTCGATGTGGAGGTGAGCGATCCTCATGAGAATAATTATATGCGCAAAATTTTTCATCATGCTTTTAAACGAAACATAGTGTTTCACATACAGTGATCGTAAACTATGGAATAAAATTCATAAAATCCAAGACCTTGTCTTTCTCAAAAATCCTCGAACATGTATAGTAATTTGAGGCAATCGGCATATTTTAGTACTATAGATTATCTCAACATCCGAATACAGTACACAACTTATGGGAATTCGGTGCATGGTTGCCAAATCGTCGAATCAACAGTATTTTATTACTTTCGGTTCCATTATTTGGGTTTATGACAGTTAAAATACACATGTCAAAGTATGTGTGAGATATGAAAAGGGAGCTATAAATCACAACCATAAACTAATGCAAAACGAGGTCCAACCCCGGTGGGTGATTTCAAACCAGTGCTTAATCCTTGGATAATAGCTTGCCGACTATTTTGAATAGTATCTACTGTCTCTCCAAGCTTTATTTACTGCATGCCCTGTATTCACCCACGATTCATCGGTATATATTATAGCTCGACCTGGAATAATATAAAGTTGTAGGACATGTCAAATGGCAGGAAGTGAACTAAAGTATAGCTTCTTAGCAAAAGACGTATATATGTAAGATGAATGTATTTTTGTACGTTTATATTTTCAAAGCCTTTATCTTTATTGGTATTATTGTATAATGTGAACCTCTTCTTGGTATAATTGTAAGTCCATTGAACAAATATACTAGTTGCTTTTTGTTTCTGAGGAAAAGAACATATCTGAAAATAATGGAACTAACCTCCCAAGTTATGAAACATTACATATACTATTTAATGGACAATTAGAAGAACAGCAGTTTCCTTAACCCTGCGTTAGTCGCGGGGTCAGCGCGCCGCTCACTCGTTCTGTTTTTTATTTGTATACAAATTACTTTTACAAGTTTGGGCTTCTCCGTCCGATTTATCCTCCACCAGCATACTCCACTTCACTTCGAAGTACTATTTTTCTTTTCGCATAAATTAGTCAGTTTGTTTACAGCTGCTGTTGGGGAGAATGGTTGAAAGTGAGGAATTTTCTCACCTGCGGCTAACCGTGTTACTGTAAAAAGTGAATTATAATTATCTGTTTATTTAGTAAGTATTATAAAAAATAATGAATATAATTTGTTTTAAATAAGTTATTATCATTAGTTGAACATAAACAACGGACCCTAAAGAAGAAGCACGACTTTTGGCAATTTTTGAAGAATTGGACCGAGAAGAGTAACCTTCAAATTTACAGGAACAACGCTTAGACAATCAAGAATTCTATTGAAGAATATAATCATCAAACAGATTTCGAACTTTTTGCAGATAATTCAGATGAAGATACCCCTGCTTTCACAATATGGTCTAACAATGGTCTGAATTACATTGGTACAGACAATAAAACTCTCTGGAAAGAAAACATTACACAGCAAGAGGGGGCCGTATTCGTCGACATAACATCATAACAAATCTGTCGGGCGTAAAACGTGAAGTCAAAGATGCCAAAACTTCCTATGAAACTTGGAAACTTCTTTGTACAGACGAAATGTTGAATATAATAGTGGATTCCACTAATAAATATCTGCAAAAGATTCGTCGTAATTACAAACGTGAGAGAGATGTCATAGCTACAGATATTGATGAGATAAAGTCTATATTCGGTCTTCTATATATGGCAGGCGTTCTTATTATCTCATGCAAATTTGAGTGATCTATGGAATACTGATGGCACAGCACCAGAATTGTTTAGACTGATCATGTCAAACCGTCGTTTTTATTATCTACTCTGAGCTCTTCGGTTTGAAGATGCAGGAACAAAAGTTGATCGTAAAAAACTAGACAAGTTAGCGCCTATCCGAGAAATTTTTGAAATATTTCAAGAAATACGTCAAGATTGTTACACACCAAGTCAATATTGCACCATCGATGAATCGTTGGAGGGCTTTCGTGAACGTTGCTCATTTCGGCAGTACATTCCGAGCAATCCGAATAAATATGGAATTAAAGTATTTTCGCTAGTGGATGCTCGATCTTATTACACCATGAAAATGGAAATATATGCACGTAAACAACCTGAAGGCCCATTTCAAACTGATAATAGCCCATCAAGTATTGTACAGCGTCTGGTTGAGCGAATAACAAATGCTGGCCGTAATGTAACGTGCGATAACTGGCTTTCATCTATTCCTTTATAGACCTTTAAAAAAAGATTAACTATCGTTGGAGCTCTCAGAAAGAATAAAGCTGAAATTCCACCTATATTTGTTGCAACCAAAGACAGACCAATATGTAGCAGTATGTTCGGATTTGAACACACTGTCTTCTCGTACCTTATGTGCCAAAGAAGAATAAAAAAGTTTTTATGGTTGTCGACCTTTCATGAGAATGATACTATAAATCCTGATAGTGGAGCAGCCAATAAGCCAGAAGTTATTACATTTTATAATATGACAAAAGCTGGCGTGGATATTGTGGTTCAGCTAAAAAGCCTTATTCCCTATCAAGAATCACATATAGATGGCCGATGACTGTTTTTTTCTCTATCCTGAACATCATCGGAATAAATGGATATATGATATATAAATTCAATAATGAAGATGCGAATGAATCGCGTCGAATCTTTTTAAAAACATTAACCGCCGGATTAATTCGACATTATTCATTGAAAAGGGCAAAACTGCCATTGCCTCATTTATTAAGTTTGCAAATTACAAATTATTTGAAACTACCAACAGATGAACCGAACCCTCCAGAATCAAATGCAGGTGAACCAAGACCTAAATGTAACTACTGTCCACGAAAAAAAAATAGAAAAACTATAGTGAAATGTTTAGTCAAATGTTCAAATATAAAATACAAAATAGGATACGGTGGCTTAAAATAGTAAAAAAATAAAAAAATACCCTTACCACCTCGACGAGTGAAGAACTCCTGGATACGTATTTCGGCAACTAAGTTGCCATCCTCAGCAGAAACTACGAAGGAAGATAATATTAGACGTGGCACTCTGGGAGATTTGCACCACACAGAACACCACTTGAATAACACAGTGTTATTCAAGTGGTGTTCTTAGTTGCCGAAATACGTATCCATCATCCTCATCAAGGTGGTAAGGGTATTTTCAAATGTTCAAAGCCAATTTGTACGAAACATACTAAAATAATATGCACATTATCAGTTTGATGAATATTAATTAATAATTTATATTATATATCTCTTTTCTATTGGTATGCTGTTTTACTTGTTTTCTATTTTTCATATATCTGTGCATTCATTACACTAGTTGTATTTCTACCTTTTTTGAATGGCTAATCATTATAGGAATTTTACGTTACTTTTTCAAGTTTTAATAAATCTCTTTGGATCTATCTCCTTGAGTTTTATTCAAAATGTTTAATAAAATACATTTCGCATGTATTTCCCAACGAAAACTATTATTTCCTGTCAAAACCTGCGCAGTGATCGTGACGCTCACCCGCGACTAGCGCTCTTAGGAAATATGGCGCGACTAACGCAGGGCTAAATCCACATATCGAACATATCCATTGCTAGACTCTGAATGCTGTTACGCCGGTATTTAGTACAACATATATGTATGTAGTAATAGCCTTTATAAGATCATTTCTCTTGAGAGTAGGAACAAAATTAATTAAAGGCTAATTAAGTATAAATTTCTCCTTTCAATAAAACCCAGTTTTGATTACCGTGCCTTTTATACTGCTCTGGCTAATTAATACAGCATATAAATTTACACAAATTTCGTACTACATTCCTTAGAATGGCTTACCTATCACACTTTGTATAGTTTTCCTAATACTAATAGAACTGACGAGTGAATAGACTAAACAAGAATAGAGAGGAGGAGGAAGTTAACGAACATTCTCTTACTACTCATGAGGTTAATGCCACGCTTTGTATCTCGATCTCAGCTATAATTTCATATAGACGCTGCTACCGGAAATTCTCGTCACGTGATGATTGCACCCTGCTTTCGTTAACTTAACCTAACGGGCGACGTTCGGATTCTCGTTCTTCCCGTTTTATTCATTCCGGGTGTGTGCGTAAAACATGACGAATGACTGGAATTAATTTCGGCTCGGGTCGACTCCGAGTATAAATTAATCATAATCCAATTTAAAGATTTTGCGTATACAAGTTCGCATTAATTTCGCTGGGCCGCCATTCGGTGTATACTGGCCACGGTTCGCGTGGTCTACGGTCGCGCAGCGAACGACGAAATATAAAGTAAACTCCTTTTTCGTGAGACCCGTTGTTACGTAATCGAATTTGCGCCGAGATGATCGTGATGGGAATGGCAGAACGACGGCGTTGGTTGCCCCCTAAGAAAAATGGAACGTAATTTGTATGTGAGTAGGAAATCGGATCCCGAATCGAAGTCGTTCCAGTATGTCTTCTTTTCGCTACTGTACTATTATAAAATTTATTGGTTTCAAAGTGTAAAACGTGGTTGGAGTTTGCTCCACACGATTGAAAGCTGCACAACTGCTACGTTGCTAAAAAAATTGATATAGTTGTTTTTGCCGTGCTCTCGAAGGTCATACCCAAAACTGTGTCAAACATGTGAGATCCGCATAAACGCAAATATCTGCGGTTGTATATCGTATGGCGTCAACCATCATACTATATTAATAGTCAGCAGCAACAATAAACCAAGATAATACTAAAAGTAGATGTATTTATAGGTACTAATCTTATCCATGCTTCTTGGCTGATGTCACTAGTGCTAATCACTTTGGAATACTATCCTTTGGAGTAAAGTAGCACAACGATCAAAAGTATGTATTAGTGTTAATCACAGTAAATTACAGTTAAGAGGCAGTATTTCCTTACTACCATTAATCACCTATATAATAGAACCCTTATTGGCAGGTAAGCAATGTTTAGACAGCTAGTTAAACCATGAAGAATTTACAGACTTAGGTAGCTTTATTTTTTCAAACAACTATAGTTATACTTTGACCGATATCCACAATATATGGGGCAACGTTTGATTTATCAGGTCTATTGGATCACATTTGTTGCAAAACATTGTTAGAAATTAACGGCATTTCGAAAGAGAATACATTAAACTCACCAATATATGCATGTCCCAGAATTCTTTTCAGATGGAAGGTAGCTTCCAGGAACTGCAAGAAGAGGTTGCAATTGGTAATCGTTTATCACCTTTTATCGCGGATCTATATACGAGTATTTTTGAAGATGACATACAGAAGAAACAAGTATTTCAGTAGAATGTTAATCAGGTACATCGATGATATATTTGCGGGTTTTTTGGCGTATCGAAATTTAATAATGGTTTTGGTATTGAAGTTATTGCTGGTAAATACCGATTTGTTAAATTTTATTTTAAATATAAAAATAAGTATTTGTCTGTACTAAGTTTCTTGAAAAAATACGCATATATAATGTACGGCTCTAGTATTCCCAGAATTATTGTTTACAAATTCATGTCATTTCCGTGTTGAGTTAAGACTGAAAGCGATAACAGCACCTGCTAGTGAATTATGACCATTTATGTCAGTTTATAAAATACAATATAATTGCAAATTGTGTGAAAACAACATTTCAAGGATACTGGATTTGGAGTACTATATTTAAAAAAGAAAATCTATCAAGAAAAAGGAAATATTTTTCTTAATTGTAATAACATATTTTTGTCCCATTAATAGTCACCGACTGTACTTATTAGTAATTTATAGAATCAACAGATACATGATTTGTCGACTGACTAATTGAAAAGTTTAATATTTGTGGACGTAAATCTTAATACGAAATAACGGTTATTACATTTTGAACAACTATCGCACAATATGAATAACTCAATGGATGTGATAGTTATATTCATTTGTAAAGTTGGAAATATTAAATGGTTAAAATATAAAAAAACGGATCAATCAGATGATGGGAGATAGGTACGTGCTTTTAGGTGTGAAAATATATTAAACTGTTTATTTAGTAGGTTTAGGTTAGGTATAGCATACGGTGAGTTAAAATAAATTTAAGTAAAAAATACCCCTTACCATCTTGTTGAGTAAAGAACTCTGAATACGCATTTCGGCAACTAAGTTGCCATCCTCAGC
>JARFOC010028965.1:0-32013 GCA_031763485.1 Osmoderma eremita
GAGTATAATATATGCAGTTATTTTCACAAAATGTAACACAGATAAACAAAAATAGCGCAAAATAAACGGAAAAAAAAATAAACAAAAAGGATGTGATATTGGAAAAGTTTCCGTATGACTTAAAAATCGATACTAAATACTCATATTGTGTAAAATATGCTAAACGTGAATCAACAAGACTTACATCAAACTGTGCACAAAAACATGCTCTACTTGCAGGTACAGCAATTACCTTTTAAAACAAATTAAAAAGTCGGGAAAAAAGAACTGAGTCACGAGAGACACTCAATGCGTATAAACACTACGAACGTACGTGCGAATTTAGTCATACATTGCTAATCTGCATACCCATATTTTTTAACAGATAAAGATGTGCAAGTATGTTTAATATTTATGCAAATACAGCTAATCAAGGAATTTTTTATTGCATATGCAAACATAATACATACATATATAATATCTGTTTGGTATCGTGTTATAGTTTTTAAATATCCGCGCTGATCTACGGTCAGGCAAAGTGAACCTCGTACACTTATAAGTATTAAATCAACTTTCCTCTGTATAGCACAAATGTTTTTATAACTATAGTTGAATACATGTGTCACATTAGAATGAATGTCGATAAATTAGTATTTGACATTACCCCTACAAATGATATGACATGAACAACAAATTAAACAACATTAAATTTGAATTTCTCTTTGTAAATACTATGAAATTCGAAATAAAAGAATTGTAGTATTATAAATACGAGTATACTGTTTTATTATTTTCCAAAATATGTATAGCTTTTTACCAAAACGCAAAACAAATATGACAAATGCAAGGAAATTTGACAGATTGCCCTATTGTAAGCAAGCCGTCATGAAACCGTCTGATTAACCAATAATAAACATGATAAAAATATGACGCATTCATATTACACGATTGCCACATAGTTCTCTACTGCATCTGTTGGACGATTCAACTATTACAGTTATTTCTTTAGTTCTTGCAATAACAACTGTGCGAAAAAGATGCGTTTGTCGCCGTAAATATTGACAAAGGAATTCCTAACCTCAAAATGAAACTCGTACATCTTATTAATTTTAGTATAAACTATGATTTTGTGTGTGCAATAACAATAACAGAACTCGCATTCAAAATATGTGCTCCAATCCTTTCTTTAACGTTTTTGACATCTGCTGTGACAGAAAAAAATCTTTCAGCTACAAAATTCGAGACTAACTTCGCTAGTGTAACAATGTTCCCAAAGTTTGAAGTACTTGTTAAAATTTTTCATGTTTTATATTTAATTTGATTAGGATCTAATCTAAATAAACCAGGAGATCCCTCTATTCCACTTAAAATTGATTAATATCCATCTGATATTCTTAATTGTATTATAGTTCGCTTTTTTATTCCGCGGAGTGAATTCATTTCGATCGTGTGACGTGGCCCAATCAAATTTGATATTTTTGACTCCACATTACAACAAACAATAATGCAATAAAATGCCGCCACCATATTTGCTTAACAGCTGTTCGAGTTGTCCAAAATCACCCAAAATGACGTTGTAAATCATATTATACATAATCTCGTTTATGGCTGCCTTCATAAATTCGCCAACAAGCATGCTCAAAGTGAATAAAACAGAAATGCGCTATTGTAATAGGGGATCACTACCTTACTCCTTCGAATAAAAAAGACGAACTATAGTCACCTATAGTATTGCAATAAGACCTAATTTCATACATGATTTACACAGAAAATTAGCATTGTTAAAGTAACATTGATCACAGGTGTGAATGTTGGCCCGACCGCTATGAATGTTGGCACATCCGATAATACTAACAAACAAACCTATTATATTATATAATAACATGAATATCTTTAACCGATAAAACCCCATACAGCTTCATTTTATTACAATCAATTTGGATAGGCCGTTACAATAAATTTCACGGCCAAATTACACCAATACTCAAAGTTTTAAAATTGTTTTTTAGTAAAACGGGACTTTTTCACGAAAATTAGTCAAGAACATCGACTTTATTAGAAGATAGAAAAGAATGCTACATTGGCCAGTGTGGGGTGTGTCTTTGTCTATGGTGACATCTTTATCTAACAGCGGTTTCACTGTTTTATATTCCATTTAGGGGATTTTACTAGTGTCACTGTCATCTGTGTTTGTCATTTTTCTAGTGCTAAACAGCGCTGACAACTGCTGCACCTGATCCTCACACACTGCGCGTGCAGTGCACATTTGTTTATGTTAATATCATATAATATTCTGTTAAATTTTGTGAAAATCAACGTAAATAACGTTATCTACCGGATAAGTTGGATAATGAAAGTCGACATAACCTATTTTAATCCCCATACGTACAACTTAGATCAAAACGAAACGATAATTTTTATGTTTCCTTTAACCATTTAGCGAACTTGAACGTTCAAAAGATCCGTACAATACTGCCGATACTCCTTCCATGCAAATTCTCGGCCTTAACGGAAGTGATTTTCGATATCATTATCGACGGAAATCTGATTGGTTTTCAAGTCTCGCTCTCCGCGTATTCCGCAAGTATTACAGACACGCAGGACTTTTTCTCCATACAGAAATAAAGCCATAAACAAGTCAACGCCGTACGATACGCGAATAGTTTATTAACGGCCGATACATGGTGTGCAAATCAAGTTGGCATGTAGAATTTTTGTTATTAACATGAAAGGAAATCGAGATGGGTTCTTTCGCCAGGTACACGATTTGTTGATTCTGGATTTTCTCTGCTTGACTTCGTCCGTCGACAAGTCGGCTTTAGATATCGTGCTAGAATAAACAGATATTCCTTTCTCCTTAAATTGAGTCAAAAATATGACATATGACGTTGTGTATAATGACATTTGCACTTATAGCTATATTCGCACTCATATAAAACAAATCATTTACATATATCTAACATATGTAAATACGAAAAAGTATACCATAATCAGTCCTGATAAGAACTAATTTAAAGAAATTTGCCACAATTATCTCTACAAGTGAGTTATTGTACGTGCAAATTTAAATCTTGATCTAATTAATCTAGAGCATTTGCTATTGCAAGAATTATCGAAGATCAAATTGTTGAAATAACTGATATCATAGACATCAATTTATCAATATTATATACGTGAACAAATCAGTCGGTATAAATACATTTTTCAACTACAATTTTGCTTATTTCTAAGGTCACTTTAGGAGAAGTGTCATGAAGTTATAGTCTTGACAACTACGCTGTAAATTATAAATTTTAAAATTGATTTTGTGTTTATATAATTGATGTAATTTTACAATATTGATATAATGTAATAAACATAATTGTTGTTAATAAAACATTACGGTAATAATAAAATTTTGTGGGTTAATTTGCACCATTAACCTGCGGTTAATTAACCTGAATTTTATTTTATAATCAAATGGAGTAATGTACTAATCTACTTTACCCACAGAACGTTAACAATAATGAAATGTTATTATGCTTCTAGGATTTTATTCTGATCAATTATGTCTTGATACTTCTATAACTTCTATTTTCTAATAATATTTATTATTTTAAGGAAATCACTTAGTTTTTGTTAATAGATAGCACATAATGTATAATAATATTGTTATCTAACACAAACCAATAATTATAAAGTCAAATTATGATGACGCATTCTTTATTCGTAACTGATTAGGCATTACAATCAAAATTTTTGTTTATTTTGATTAACAATTCATTACGTAATTCCGTTTATCACCTAAAAATACTATGTCAAATCTAACTACAAATTTTAAAATTCCCGCCAATACAAAGAGGTTAATGCTGCTAAAGATCGAATGAAATTAAACATTTCTAAAGCAAATAGGAATGTATGCAAGAAATATTTTATTTTCAGAATTTTGATTGTGCAAAGAAAACACATATTCGTTCCCTAAGATATTATATTATTACATTATACATATTATTTAACAATATAAATATGTTATATAGATCACTATCAATAGGTCATCCAAAAATCAGAACAGTTTATCAAATAGTGTGTAAAGATCATTTATAACCAAATCAAGTACGGGAAATTTTATGTTTTCAACATCATCCCTCGTAAACAAAAGAATAAAAAGCCGGGACAAATAATCACTTTGATAGACAACATACATTCTGAGAAATTGATTTGCGTAACTTTATGCAAGTCCGCCAACAACTTGTTACTGTTGAGTCGTACAGATTATACAAGATATATTTAAATAAACCAAGATAATCCAGGCAATAATTGCTGATTCAGTTCACAATTTAAAACGAATTCCTACAAATTTTGAATAATTGCATGTTTGTGCAACTACGTATATGACTTTTTTGTATCGATTCTTTTTCGATATATCAGCAACAGTGTAAAATGAATCAGTAAACACTAGATAATCAATTGAAATGAATGATAATCCGATGTGAAAATAAAATTAATAATTTTCAAAGATATACAGTATAGAGTTGGTTATATACTATTTTAACGTTCCCGATATGTCAAATGTCAATTTTGAAAATGTACTGGGGTGAAGCTTAAAGCTAAAACATGTAACATTATAAACACAATCCTAACATACCCATTCAATTTCAATTTTATTATTTGACCTGCACCAGAATAAGTAGAGTTGAAATAAACAAACAAACGGGACAAATTCCAATATTGCCCTAAACATTAAAATTAGCCTGCTATATAAACTTCTATACAAAATATAAAAGATTCCCCTTCTAATTTAGATAAAAATTAATTTATTACTTTCTAATATCTAATATTCTATAAAATTTACCGTGACGATGTGACATTGGACCAAAATACAGGCGTTACTAATTTCCCAAATGCTCTTACGAAACCTTGGGTAAAATTATAATTTCACGTAATGAATGCCCGCCGATATACTTATGAAGATTTTTTATTTTAAAGTATGCCAATATAGCTAATGCCTACGAACCGTAAAGTCTACATACTATATTTATAAATGCATGGTGCTGATATTTGGTGCTTGCAGCGAAAGTAACAATACATTAATGCCCAACTATGTATATACAAAAACCAATAGCGAGTCAGGCATATACAAATTCATAGATTTATGCTAATGAAAATGCAAATATTTGTATTTATATGTAACCTACACACCAAATCATGTTTTTAAGTGTCTAATTTGTGTACATTACATAATTTGAATAGTAACGAACCAGATGCTATGCAATCAAAGTTATAAGAAAGTAAAAATTTGAAACTTACAAAAACAATTCCACACCTCATTGTGTCGCACTCGTTTTCAAGTGATTTGTTTAGACTAGTAATCAGACAAAAAGGAACTATCACAAATTGTAAAGAGAAACCCCTTTATATAGAGAGGTACACGCCAACCGTTTTATATTGCATAATTTGCTTCTTTTTATACGGAAATTACTTTGGTGACCATGTTTTATAATGAATATAGAGCAATAAATTATAATATTTTATATTTTAACACGGTTTAGAGAATTTGAATATGTGATTCATTTCCATCATAAATATGTATTTGAATTGAAATTTGTATAATAAATAAGAAAAACAGCAATTTATAAATAATTCTGATCCATATTTTCTTATTCCTGCTGCCAGTTCTATACGCAACCCTAACCCCAACATTAGAAAAATACCAAGAATTTTATTATTTCCAAGAAGGAAATATACTAACTTTAGGCGTTGCAAAAAACGTTTGTGACTCATCATTAATCCAATTCATTAAGTTATTCATGTGGGAGTCAGTCTTAATTGAAATGCTAATGATGTTTCGCCAGCACTAACATTATTCCTGCATTCCTATTTGGATGTTTATTTGAATTTGCACTGGGATAATTAAGCCATTAATAAAGCACACCGCTTCCTAACGGTTGACTATATACAAAATCAAACATCATTATCTTCTCCAATAGTTATAGTAATAATCAAATAACCTGTGAACTAAAGGGTCAAACGACCTAAATCGTCGTTTGCCCTAAAAGTTTTAATATACAAATGCATTGTCTTCATTATCATAGTTTTATCTGTACAAGATTCTGTCAAACTATTTATTACAAACTGTAATTCGATAGTTGCTAATATGAATATACCCAGGCTGAATTATAGAATACACAGATGCGGCATAGAAACATTGCTCCCTCATACATAATAACAAAATAAGTTTTAACATGCAGCATCATTAACAGTTGTGGAATCTCAAGGCAATTAACATTTCTAATAATAACTAAACTTGTTACAGTTAAGTGCCGCAATAGAAACGGTTTTTCTTCTATTTATTACGCAAGTAGTTCTCGGTAGCTTGGTATGTACACATATATATATCAAGGATATCCGTTCTTATTTGGGAAAAAATTGGGGAAGATTAAATATTAGGTTCTTGTTTTTTATTGGTGAATTATCGAAATGTTGATTTTGTAAAAAAAAACTTTATTTGCTTCAATTTAAAAATGCTTACACCATTTCAAGTAGCAAACATCACTTAAAAAGGGTGCCAAAACGGTCCAATCCACTAGATAAATTTATATTGAGGTATATGATAATATTTTATGTTTCATTTCCGTCTTGTTAACAGTTCATAAAAATTAATAACTTGCAATTTGTTGAAATTTTGTATTAGTGTAATAACATGAGAATACTTACACGCTACTAATACATAATCTACGTAAATTTATTCTTAGATAATTAAATTATTTTTATGTAAATAAAGACCCCGAGATAAAATCTCTTTTTCACCGCGTTACGTTGGCAGTGCGGCATAAACCGAATCGAAACGGGTGCGTAATCGGAATGTTCCGTGGTAACTCAACATGACGTTTGTGACTGATAATTTTCATTATTGACGTAAGATTTGTTTTGATTAGATGCTACTAATATGTGAGGTGAAGACGAATTAAATACTCCAGCTATACAACAGCGGCAGTCGAAGTCGCGCGTCGAATACAATCGGTACTTATTGCGTTACGACATTTCGTAAATGTACACGAGAGAATATTCGTCGCGGAATCGTACAAATATTCCTGTGGCTCTTCTCGAGTCAGATTTGACGAGGTTATCACGCTTAAAACAGATTTCCGTGTGTATGTAAATGTGTAGTAATTCGGAGGAGGAAGGAAAATAATATTAATAGTAATTGTGATGTATTTATCATGCAGTGTTTTCGTTGATTTCCGCGAAACAAATGCATCAAAAAAAGATGACAAGCCCGGCGGCAGTCCATAATTTTAAATATTGGAAACACACTAAATGGAGAACTATTGACTGCGTTATATTTAGATAATAGTGAAGTGTCTAAATTGTAAATAATATTAAACATTTCAAATAAATCCATTCCACAATAAAGCAAAAGCTAATAAATAGTGCCATATCAGTTCAGTATCATATATTTTGTATAAAAAGCAACTTTACAAGTTCGTATTAGTTAATTTCTTTTTAAGTTCGCCTTATTATACTATACAACCAAAGTCAATAAATACGATGTTGATAGATTCATAATTAACCGATTAAAACAGTAAGACTAAAACATAAATATAAGAGGTGAATGTCTATAAAATTATTATGGATGAAATGAACGATCCCCTACTATTGAGTCACCGAATCAGGAGATATGAGTACTGTGTCCGCAATGTCAAAAGAACCATCGTAACGAGACGTTTGTTCTCGCTAAAACGATGTATAGTTTTATTGATTGTATTGTGTGTATCATCAATTATATTTTTCTCACAATATATCGCTAAAACCCCTTTTACTAGGTACATACACAATATTCGTATATCAACTAAACTTACCTAATTATGATTCTCTTCTAGTTTAATGTTACATGAAAATAGACGTCCCGAGCCGAATATTCGGTGTAGCATAATAAATCGACCGCGTATGCCTCAAAATCATGACCACAAATCCGAAACCAGATTACGAAGCGATCCGAAAGTGTTGGTCTTTGTTGAAACAATGTTTTCGAAAGTTGGACGGGATATTGCTGAATTATTAGTGTACAATCGCATAAAGTAAGTTATTTTCGTATACATGGAATTGATTCTTATTAAATCCCCCGTTTAGGTATAAGGTTGAAGTGTTTGGTAAAAGCTTGCCGGTTTTGACAAATTTAGATAAGGGACGATATGGTGTTATTGTTTTCGAAGACTTCAACGCATATTTGCAGATGGACAAGTGGAATAGAGATTTATTGGATAAATACTGCCGGGAGTACATGGTTTCGGTTATTGGTTTTATAAATCCGAGCGAGGAAACGTTAGTTGGAGCACAATTAAAAGGATTTCCGTTGTTTATACACACCAATTTAAGATTAAAGGTATACTACGCATTTATATTGTAATTATGGGTGTTAAATTTATAGTATTTTTTTGTAGTAAATAATTTTTAAATGAGCAATAATAAATTAAATAATCTGGGTTTTTGTAGGACGCTACTTTAAATGCTGCTTCTCAGATATTACGTTTAACCAGACCGGGGGAAACAGTTTGGGGTTCGTTACCAGGCGACGATTGGACTATTTTCCAACTAAATCACTCAACATATGAACCTCTAGAGTGGGCACATCGCAATGAAGAATATCATCCGGGTTAGCTCGCCTTTTAAATCTAATTCTATCAAGCTAATTTTTTTTTCAACCTACAGGTACGATTAAAACTCCCTTAACAACTGTCGTACAAGACCATGGTTTATTTGACAACATCCAGAGGGTTATCTTCGGCTCAGGCCTAAAATTTTGGCTACATCGACTCCTATTCCTAGACTCGCTAAGCTACCTGAGCCACGGTCAATTGAGTTTATCGTTGGAGAGACTGATTTTAGTGGACGTTGATGACATATTCGTCGGAGAGGTTGGTATGCGTCTAAAACCCAACGACGTCAAAGATTTGATATCCGTACAAAGCCGTATACAAAGTATGGTGCCCGGATTCAAGTTCAATTTGGGGTTTTCGGGAAAATATTTTCACCACGGTAATCCAGAGGAGGACAAGGGAGACGATTTGTTATTGGAAAATACTGATAAGTTTATGTGGTTTTCGCACATGTGGAATCACATCCAACCACACCTGTACGAGAATTTGACATTACTAATCGAGGATATGATATTAAATAAGAATTTTGCGAAAGAGAGAGGTTTGTAATAAAAAGGAATCAGTATTTAGTTTTAATATGTTTCTTTCTCGTAGGAATTCCGATCGATTCTGGGTATTCGGTGTCTCCGCATCATTCGGGTGTTTATCCGGTACATGAATTACTTTATCAAGCGTGGAAGAAGGTTTGGAATATTAGGGTGACATCGACAGAAGAATACCCACACCTAAGACCAGCTAGGTATAACAATTTTAAATTTACCTTCTTCTGTATCCATGCTTTTCTATCTTACGTCAGATATTTAATTTCTTCCCGCGCCTTTCGTTTTCTCTGTATGTTTTCTCTCATATCATCTTTTGGCCTTTTTCTCGATCTTCCTCTCTTATTTTTTACCCGGCACTCGCATTTGGTAAACTATGTTTGGTAAACTATGTTTGTTTATTTTCCTATATTTGCCCAAATGTTGCGACCGAAATAACAAGGCCGCGGTGCTGATGTTCTTTGTCCCTATTTTTAAGGGCTTTCGGTTAAACGAATCAAAGCACAGTTCTTTCGGGAGATTATTGCAAACATTCCAATAATTGCGTGCTGTTTGCATACAATTCCTTCTATGTCTAAAAATATAAAAAATGAGCATTCTGAAACATTGATATTCGCAGATGTTTATGTTTGACTTAGAATAATGTTGGCTTTTATCGATAATTTAGTAGGAGCAAAAAGCCACCTGTTGATTTTACAATTATATATTGCCATGATCTTCTACAGCATCTTGCGGTGATTCTAAAATTCATTATTAATTTAATTTATCAATTTGTAACATTGCATATTTTGGCGCCCAACGTGGGGCAACCTCTAAATATTTAAATTTAAAATTAATTGACATTTGGTGACATAAATTTATAAAAACTATCAAAATGCCTAGGGAGGGTTTGAGGTTTTTAACGTGTTCTCCGTATGGTTTCATGTATTCTTCTGCTCCTGCGTTTCGGATTCCCATTCGTCCATTCCATAAGTATAATGTTCTACCTCTTTTTGTAGCCTTACTAAAAATACATCTTTTCGTTCTTTCCCCGCCTCTTTATTTACACCATATTTCCTCTTTAGCTTATCTACCAACAAAATTATTTTTAATTTTTTCTCCAATTAGGAAGGGGCGTACCGCAAGGTTCTGTTATCGGACCTTTTATATTACTTTTACCCTTATATTTGAGGATTGAAACATGCTTTACTAACAACATTGTACATCTCAGATATTATGGTTTATTAGACTTTAAATATATTTATTTGCTGTAGATTGAGACGTGGTTTTATTCATCGAGACGTAATGGTATTACCGCGACAGACGTGTGGCTTATTCACACACACGATGCTAATCGAACGATACCCTGGAGGTAGAGAGAAGCTAGACGAATCCATCCAGGGAGGGGAATTATTCCAAACCATCGTCTACAATCCTGTAATTATAACCCGTAATATTAAGCCACGATCCGTTCATGAATCGAACAGATTTTAAATTGAAATATATAAATATTCTTTCTGGATCATACACAATATATTTACATACTTCAATTCAACTTTACGTATCGGATATTGGTGGAAATCCTTTTAAGATTCAGTCATATCGACGCCAAAAGGGATCACACGCTGACACAGATTTCTACGGACTGGTTGCTTAGCTATCGCCAGGAGATTACGTCATGAATGCCCTATTGGGCGTTAGGTTAGATGTCTCTGGATTTTTACGATATTTTAACGTGAAGTTGACGATACGGCGTACCGAACGATCAACAGGCACCTCTCCGTCGTTCACTGACGAGGCATTAGTAGCCCGAAACATCTGTACGTGCGTGAGAGTGTCTGTTGCTGCATAGTCAGATGTGTTGTGTGATCCAGAAAGTATATTTATGTGCTTTTAATATATTTATATACTTCAATTCAACTTTACGTGCCGGATGTTGGCAGAAATCCTTTTAAGGACAAATTTTAGATAAACATCTTCATGACGCACATGTCCAACTATGGCAACGATCGATTAGCACTGTACACCTTCGAATCCGTCATTAAATTCTTGCAATGTTGGACCAATATAAAGTTACGGACGGTGCCACCTTTACAACTCGCCGAAACTTACTTTAAAAATTATCCCGACGAAGTAGATCCTGTTTGGGGCGTACGTATTAGGAAATCAGCTAATTGCAAGTGATTTCTGATTTCTGATTTTGTAGAATCCCTGCGGTGACAGTCGCCATAAGAGAATCTGGTCGAATAACAAATCTTGCGATTCGCTGCCTAGTTTCTTGGTGATCGGACCTCAGAAGACCGGAACAACTGCTTTGTATACGTTTCTATCTTTACATCCGACGATAACTAGTAACATACCGAGTCGTGAAACTTTCGAGGAAATCCAGTTCTTTAACGGAAACAACTATTATAAAGGCTTGGATTGGTGAGTTTCATAAAGTTTGTTTGCGTGATATACCGGGTTCTTTTTTCTTTATTCCACAAAATATTTAGAATGCAATGTAATAAAATATAAAATAAAAATAAGGTTGATCTGATAGTTAGGGAACTAACTATCAGATCAATCGCAGCAAATAGTTAGTGAGTTAAATATTTTAAGAGTGTTTTGAGTCATCCCGGCTGCTTAACTTAAGAACCAACTTTTTTTTTAATAAAAAAAAATCTAATTTGCATTGTTTTTCCTGTTTCTTTTACATTAGAATTATATTTGTGTTCCTCTGTCCTCTTTTACAGGTATATGAGTTTCTTCCCCGTCGAATCAAATTCAACAGCGATCTATTTCGAAAAGAGCGCAACCTATTTCGACGGGGATCTAGTCCCGAAGCGTGTTCACGCCCTATTGCCGACGGCGAAGTTAGTTACCATCCTCATATCACCGGCGAAACGCGCATATTCTTGGTACCAACACACCAAGGCTCACGGAGACTTGATCGCGAACAACTATAGTTTTCACCAAGTGATAACGGCCAGCGACACCGCGCCCAAACCGCTACGGGACTTGCGCAATAGGTGCCTGAATCCGGGAAAGTACTCGCAACATTTGGAACGATGGTTGACCTATTTCCCCCCGCAGCAATTGCACATTATCAACGGAGATACGCTTAAATCGAACCCCATCGAAGTTATGGACGAGATACAGAAGTTTCTGAAAATTTCTCCTACCTTTAACTATACTACGCATTTAAGGTAAGTAAAATTGAATTGTACAGGGTGATCCGAGACGATTGACGTGTGCCGGTTTATATAAAGGGTCTTTGCAGCTACATCATGTCTATATGTCGCACTAGTTTTCGCATTCGGCAGTTTATTTTGCCTCGAGAATGTGGGTCGGCGTGAGCGTTTGTCCCATAATGCATTGTTAACGTCACTTGTCAAATTGGTTTTGTTTACAGGCGGCTCATTAATTAACAGGCTTTTAAAACAGAGACGACGTAAATAGAAAAGCTGTTAATTGTGGACAATATATGTTTTTCCACAATTTTGTTTAAAAGTGTACCACAAATACTTACTATACAACAAACGGCATATTTGACAACATAACCTAAATTTTAGCAAATTACATTACATTACTAATGTTTGTTTTTAAACTAAGAGGAGCAGATGAAAAAGGCACATTTAGAATGCAAATATTACTAAGTAAATCACTAGATCATTCTGGCGGTTAATTTGAAATATTTGTAAAGCCTGTAAATGTCACAGAACGTTTTGATATCTGTGTTAAAGGCAAATAAAAATGATCATTAATTTGAGTTTAATATTCATGAACCAAGTTGTTGGTTCAAAGTTTGATTGTTGAAATACCTATGTGTAACGTTACAAAAAAAGCACGGTATATTTGTTATAATAGCGACAATACGTTGGTTGCGTGTGAATAAATCTGGATGGATCACTCCGTATCGGTCTTGTAGTTCCTCCAACTAACGTCGCTTACTTCCAGATTCGATCCAAGCAAAGGTTTCTTCTGCCAAATCGTGAACGGCGAAAAAACCAAGTGTCTGGGGAAAAACAAGGGCCGACAGTACCCCCCGATGGAAGAGAGATCTTTAAAACTACTGCAGAGATATTACTTAAGTCACAATACCGCTTTGGTAAAACTCCTCAAACGCATAGGTTTAAGAAACATTCCCGAATGGTTGAAAGAAGATTTGAGCGACACTACGACGTAATTTAGACTAACCTTGGGCGCGGCAAAATTAAATTGAAAGATATTCTCGAAATTCATCTTTGTTTGATTCCCTATAATCGGTTTAGATTTTATCCTGACTTTTACGACGATTACATTTAAGTTTTTTTTAATGTATTTATAAGTTGTAAAAAGTACTTCTATTATATTATTGATATTTTGTACAATTTTATCTCGATTCACTGATGGAAAGTACAACATTTTGTAAAAATACTTTTTTACTCCCTAATATTTTTAGTTCGTATCGATGTACTTATGTAATTTTGTGTTACTATAGTTACGGTTTAATCCCAGCAACAGCTTTATTTATTACAAGCCGCAGCTATTTTAGACTCCGTTGAGTTTAATATTCGAGAGCTAACGGAACCAGAATAAATACACGTTGACAAGGTAAATTTTTAATATACTAAATGACAATTAATCGACATAAGACTGTGTAACAATATGTAAATATATGTACGGTGTAGTAATATTATGTAATATGTGCTGTATATATTAGTGTGTCAATAATACGTAAGAGGGAAAAATTGAGATATTAAAGGTAATCGTTAACTCAAACGATCTCTTGTGACTCTTCAAAATATTTCTGTTCAACTCCACATCCACATTAATTTTATGTTTCTTAGCATTAGGATAAGGTATTATTCGATGTTATGATGTAAGTAAGTTCTCTTATACAGGGTCCGTCTGAAAATCACCGACAAATTTATTAATAATGATTCGGAGTAATGAAACTAAGTCCTCTTATTGGTACTTTTTCGTCCAAAATTTTATCACTGCACTCCATTTGTCTTAAGAATACAGCGTTGGAAAAGATAGGAGAAAATATCTCGGCTTTTTAGGTTATGTTTCTTTAATATGGCTTGTTAAAAGTGCATTAATTTTGTGTGTTTTGGAAGCCTGCTAATAGAAGAAAAAAAGGAAAACCTAGAAAGAGTTGGGGAAAAAGGAATTAATGAAGCTATGCAGAAGAGGGGATTAGAGAAAGACGAGTTTAGAGACAGCCTCTTGAAGATTGAGATGCGGTAGATGGCAAAATTGCCAGTATATAAGTCGCTTATAGATAGACGGAAATGTTCTATAAGAAGTAATACAGCACAATACGTTCTTCCAAATAAACCTGGTAATAAGTGAATTATGCAACCTTATTAATACATACAGAGTCAACCCTTACCAGCTGCGGACAAGCTCGGTAAAGAGTAAAAGAAACGGCTAGATGTTTTAGTCTGTTAGAACAGATACACATTACTCTTCCACGTGGATGGCTTGCTTCATCTTTAATACATAGATGCGTGGGAGAAATAAATTTCTTGTCCGACACATTAGGCTCTTTATGCGCGTGCACTCGGTAGCATTCTTATTAACAAATGAGGCTTAAACAACTGACTTTAGCTCCAAAGTAAGACACTTTTGAACGAAAAAGTACCAAGAAAACATTTTCGTTTTATTATTATTTTTAGACGGATCTGTATATACAGAGTGATCCATTTTTAGTAGCTGCGCCATGAGTATCTCGCTTATTATGGCAGAAAGAGGACAGGTTTAAATTTGGCAAAGTTGCAAAATTTTGTTTGTTATGATCCCGAAGAGAAAATGGACCTGTCAAATGACGTTCGAAATTTAAAAAAAAACTAATTTCCTTTTACCTCCAACACCTTTATTTAGCCTTGCAGAAAAAGAAACTAAAACCACATTCCCAAGGTCACTTTTGATTTATCTAATAATAATGGTGTTCTAGAAATTTTTCATGACTTTTCGGTTCTTTCTTCAATTTTCTTATTTTTTTTTATCGTCACCATATTGGATTTTGACACCCAGTTTTTTTTTTTTTCTGATTTCAATCATGTATAACAAAGAAAAAAAAATTTTTTTGAATCTCGGACGTCATTTATCACAGATCTATTTTCTCTTCGGATTAATAACAAACACAGAATATAGCAACTTTGTCAAATTTTAATCTACAATCTATCTCTAATATTAAGCGAGATCGCCATGGTGAGGCTCGAAAATGAATCAACTTGTATACAGGCTGTTACCAAAGTAATTCGAAATATTGTAGTGGGTAAGTGGTCGCTTAATTTTTAAGCGAAAATTCCAATAAACATGTATTGTGTTTCGTAAAATTGAATGACGAATTGTCCGCAACAATACTTCAGATTACTTTTGAAACGTCCTGTATACATAAGGAAAAATCAATCTCAAGTGTTATTGATGATCTGCGATGTATAAAATTGTTGAGTGTAGCACACTTTTATTTTTTTTATAAAATTAAATAATACTCTTTATTACACAACACTCGTCAATGCCCATATAGAAAAATTCAAATTTGTCGCAATTATTTTTAGTAACTTCAGTACAAAGATAAAAATACGTATTAATGTATACAAAATTGTAGGTTATTTCATGCTTTAATGTTGATGTTACTAAAAATAATAGCGGCAAATTTGAATTTTGGTGTATGGGGTGAGATGATGTATGGAATAAATGTAATTTTAAACAATTTTTAGATTCTAAACGAATATTTTTATCGTCCTATTCTATTTTAATAATACAAATCAATATTTTCTATTACATTTTTCTTGAGTTACCGGGGATTCACATGTATTTTATATCTGAAACAAGTCGGTTTTCCATTTGTATTGAGTTGTATTCGTATACTATAATAAAAGTTTCAAGCTAATAAGATAAATATGTCGGCTATAGTCTAAAATAGCTAATATTCGCAATGTATGGATATATAATTCTAGTTACCAAAGTCTTAAATTCCATCCACTTCGTATTAAATAATTAAATATCTGGTACTAATATTAATAGAGCAAATAATATAGAGATTAGTATTTATTTATTATCACATTTCCCTTTATTTTTCTACATACCTATATAGGAGTCTCCCAAGTTGAGTGGCCTATTAAAATATTTTAGGGAAGGAAATACAAAAATTCTGAAAATAAGTAGGCTGCCTTCTACCAAAAATTGGGTTGATTCTAGCAAAATATGCCATTAAAATACACAATTACTAATAACAGGAAAACGAAAAGAAATAGGTATAGGGAAACCTAATACTAATCGCTGCACAATTTGATTCTGTGCATTATGATGTAAAAATATACAGTGTTCCATTTAAGAGAATTAAGTTTTGGACAGTTAAACATAATCAGGTTCGACACCATATCGCGAGCAGACTGTAAAATTTTCAGGGATATTTAGGCTATGATTTGAAAGCCTAAGGTTTATACTTTCAAATGATAAGCAACTTGAATATTGAAATTTAAGAGTCGTAAAAACAATTTTTAAATCAGACGAGCAAAACGATTTTTTACATAAATTTGAAGATATTTCAAAATCGGTTACATTTAGGTATAGGGAAACCTTAACATTTTGTATTTAGAATAACGTTTATAATCAGGATTTGCAATAAAAATTATAACATTCCATTTAAAATAAGAAAGTTAATAACGACTTCCGGTAAACCGGAAGTGATGCAAACGTGAAAATAACATTCTGAAAGATCACATTAGCGTATGTCAGTGTAGTTATTTTCAGAATTTTTGTATATCTCCTTCCCAAAATGTTTTAATAGGCCACTCAACTTGGTAGACCCTGTATACATTTGGAATAAAATTCTTTGAACCTTTATTAAGCAGTTTTAAAATCTTTTATTATATTGATTCTATTGAAATCGATGTATAAATGTGTTTTAAACAAATTTCAGATTAAACAAGCTACATTTGTACTAGAGGTTAGTAGAATCCAACAGTAATCTAGAAAATCGCATTATCATATTATAAAACAATGTTCTAATTGTTGTAATAATCGTCGATGTTCATTAATAGCGGTCTCTGTGTCTAACTACCATTACAGAAAGTTTAGAAAAATGCTAAAACATGAAACAATTAATTGCAATATTTGATTTTGAAATCTTACTCTATTTTATCCATGATAAGTTTATAGATGATATCGTTATGGAACTTACACATAAATTATCAACATATCATACGTAAATGGTGTTTTTGGCAATATTTATGAACTCGTACTCATAGAAAAATTATAATAAAGTACTAATACTACATATGAATTTATTTCGTGGCAATACATTCAAATTAATTTAGAATTAAACACGAGTATAGAGTGCATACATTTGAAAAAACATCACATTTATATTATAAGTGTTTAATTTCCATAGAATATTTAAAATATATAATATAATAAAGACCAAGTGTTGTTTATATTATATATATTTGGAATTGACACGTAAAATTTTATTCTATACAATAAAGTTGTGTATAATTTATGTACAAAAGTGTTTTATTTCGAAATCTAAAATTGAAATGCTACAGTTATACTTAAAACTCATACTCACTAGATATCATTTATATAAACGCACTTATTTAGTCCAGGAAACTTTAGGTATATCGAAATGTTCCGTTAAGCTATCGAGGTGTTGATTGAACTTCTCCACGCGTTCCTTATGAGTCATCGAAGCTTTCTCTAATATCCTTTGCGTTTGCTATAAATTTAACACAACTTTAATTAAGTTTATGCAAGAACTGAATCTTACCATCTTTTCTTGCATTTGTTTGAACGCTAACTCAGCTTTAGTCCTCTTCTCTTGCTGAGTTTCTTTCACCTCCTCCACTTGAATTGTTTTGGCTGCCTTTTCCAGAAGGTTCTTGTTCTTCTTTTTCTTCCTTTTTATTTTATCATCGCTTTTCAGCTTCAGTTTACCTTTCGCTGCGTGTGCATACGGATCGTCGGGTTCAGTTCGCATTATTTTCTTGTTATAACCGTACAAAAATAAACAAATCCCAGCTGAGCCACTTCAAAGATTCGCCGAGTTTCACAATTGACACAAGCAACGTCAACAAGTGGGTTTGCAAATGAGCCAGTAGCACATCTATACCACAGAGCTTTTGTACCAACCAAGAGGTGCCGCCCCACTTTGAAAGGTCTTTAAAGCGGTCTACTTAAAAGTTTGAACCAGTTACAATATTGACGTCATTACTCGAAGCACTTTTGTCGCCAAAATGACATGTTTTAAAATAGTACCCAGCGTTTTCAAACCGCTGCGTCGCGAAAAAACGCCTCATATATGTATTGGGCGGTCGTTTCCATTTCCTACCTTCCCTCTCTATAATAATCTTTGTATGTAGAAGATTCCTACACTACCGACGAAGGTTTTATATTTAGCGGTTAAATGTCAAATTTGAAAGTTGAAAATTTAACTAAACCCAATCAACGATGGAAAATAAAACGAGCAAAAAGAGGGTGGCGAAACCGAAAAACAGATTTACACTATGCTGTTTCTGCCTAAATTCATCGTCTAGCGATATCGAATTGAAAATACCGTTAGGTGAGAACGAAAAGTATGATTACGTCGTTGAAAAATTGGCGATCAAAAAAGTGCCCATCTCCTTGTTCGCGACTGACGAGGATTTGGTCGAAATGCAAAAAATCAACGAATCCGGTACCGTTTGTGATTACACTTATACTCCTAAAGATAAAAAATCAGCCATGGTATTTTCGTCATATTACTCACAAATATCGAAAGGTGGGAAGAACCAATCGCAATCGGATAATGAGACGAAACGCGCGGATTACTCGAAAAAATCATTTTCGAACAAAAGTTTCTCAAACAAAAGTTTTTCGGGCGACAGGATCCAAGACAATTTGTCGAATTTTTCTGCGCGTAAAGCGTTGAATGTCAGTGACACACAATTTGTGCGCGATGCTAACGAAAAGGAAAGAACGCAACGTATCACACCGGAATTTAAGGAGTATCGCGAGTTTCCAGTTAAGTTTTTTTTTATTCAAACGAGGAATGGTCGTTATAGTGTCATTATAAATAATCAGATTCTACGTTGCAGATGCTAATGGTGTTTATGAATTTCAATTGTTTTTTAGGTGTCTGCTGAAGTTCATAGTGAACCTAGTGTGAACACTGACACGAAAAAGTTTTTAAAAATGACGCCACAGTTGCAAGAGACTCTTAACGAACTTGGTGCGAAACAAAGGCCATCTGGTTCGCCCAGTATAAAACACCGTGTTGTGTCTAGATCGAGTAACGATATTAAAGATGCGAATAACGTCACTGAAAATGAACTTCCTTTCCAAAATGAGCACCAAGTGTTCTCGGCGATGCTAGGGGAGGCGAATGATATTCCACGTGCGCTGTCCTTTCATCAAAGGGTAAGTTATTTATGTAAAAGTAAATGTATTTTATTTATGCATACAGCTTTTAAGAAAAATTTTTCCATCACAATCGAAGCACGATAATAAGAAAAGTGAAGATAACTTGTTTGTTGAAAGAAATTCGTCCACTAAACAAATAGATACTAATGAATATAAAGAATCTTATAATAAATCGACGAATAAAAGTCAGAAATGGAAAATTATCATAAAGGAGCACGAAGATCGAGGTTAGTTACCTGACATTTTAATTTGACGTTATCAACATCAAACACTTTTAGCGCGAATTTTAAATTTTTCATTATGATTTATTTTCAATTTCTTTAAAAAAATCACAGATAAGGGCAACACAACAACTCAACAAGAATTTTCAGGAAGTAGTAGTGAATATTCAAGTGACACTGGCTCTGTATCGGAAACTGAATAGCACATGAGTATTTATGATTTTATCTCTTTTAAAATAATAAAAATCTTTAAAAAAAACATAATCGTTATCCTATATTTATTTATATACATTAAAATCTTTATCGATTCTTTCTACAAGGGGTAGGAGGGTTTTCACCACGTTTCAACTTATAGAACCCGGCTTGTAGAAACTCTTCTTCGCTCGTTGCAGACTTAGAATTAGAAGAATCGGTTGTAGAGGCGACTCGCAAATGTAAAGTCTTTACTTCCCTTTTAGAAATATAAGTTTTAACCGCTGGGGCATAACTCGATAGAACTATGGTGTTTTCTTCGTCTTTATTACGAATTTTGAGATGCCTCTTAATTTTCGGACTCCATTTTCTTATTCTATACGCGAACGAATATATTAAGAACACGAATATAAGTACACTTAATAAAACTACCAAAACTAAAGACTTGCTGGTTCTTTCTAAAACAAAGAGTAGGTTATGGCAACTATGCGCATGTCCAAAATCGATTCATTAATTACTTGCACAAATGTTCCAATCTTCATCACTAAAACCGGCTCGTCCGCAATTTATGTTGTCGTCACATTGTAATTCTGAACTAATACAACTTCCAGTAATATTAAAATCGCAACTGATTTCATTCTGACTACAAGTTTCTCCTATTTTCAACTCTATAAATGTTAATTGCTTTAAAAATTCTGCTGTAAGAGATATAATACGAATAGTTAGTTTCCTTACTTCTAGTAGATGTCACTGTTACTTTTAGTGCGTTAAACTTAGTTCGCCGAAAATCCATAATTTTCAAGTTTAGATCGAATTGAGTCGTAAACACAAACGGATTTTGGAAATAAGTTGCGTTGAATAACTCGCACAAATTGATTGAATTTACGTAATTTTCCTGGAAAATTTATTATCATGTAAATTTTTTTAAATTAAATTCTTTAACTAGTCCACCGGTAGATGGCATAAAACTTACATTATTTATTGCAAAAGAAAACTATGGTGTATTTTATACATACGTACTATGATGTACAGATTTCCATCATTGCAGACACCACTAATATTTAATTCACTTAAAAAGTCTAGAACGACAATCTTCGATAAATTCTCTTTTAAAATTTCCTTATGAAATATGACGGAACACCGCCTCATTGTGAACGTGTTGGCGATTATTAATACTAACGCGTCTGCCGTTCCCATCCCATAGGGTAAGTACACGTTTTCCTCCAAATTATTCACACATATCTTACTCATATCTGAAATATCGATTTTTTTCATAGTTACATCTCGTACGAATATTATTTGTTATTATACCAATCGTCGTGCTATTTCTGTTGTGCGTTTTCCACCTACAATGGCTATCTAAGGGTATATGCGATAAAACTAACATGTAAAATAGGAATATTTTCATATTCTTGACAATTTGACATAATAATTGTCATATTTTTGACAGATTTCATTTTAATAATTGTCAAAGCTGTAGTAACATATAATTCTAAGCGAGTTAGCAATAGGTTTGTTCAATTTGGTCAAACCGTTATGCAGCCAAACACAGCACAAGAGAATTTAATTACTGCGCATGTGCTTAGCAACGCTTCGGTCAAATCGAACAAACCTAATGCAATTATATAATTCATTAAAAAACTGCATTCAAATGCGAAATTATAAAGACATTGAACGTAAGAAAGAGATGTTTGTGCATAACGCCCTGCAATTTTCTACACTTCCGGTATTAGTGCAATAATAGATGTACTACAACGTACAAGCGCTATTCCCATTCCGCACGCATGCAAAGCTGTTGTTGCACTCGTATATGAAATATGAAAATGATATCGTTCGCAACCCGATCACGCGCTAGAACCGATATGAGCCTATTATTCTATAAGAAGCCAAGTAGATAAATATAATTTATCTATCTAATATATATCACGTGGGCTATGGTGGCAATTCCCTTTAACATTCAATTTTTGATGAAGATTGTACATATACACTTACTATTAAAAAAGAAATCAGCTGCTCGACGATCATAATACTCCCACAACTCTTGTTGAATCATCTGGAAATCATACGGAAAAAAATATTTTTTCAAGCGGAAATTCTGTATTATACAGAGTACATATGTTTTATGCGTAATACCCTGATTTGGCCTACCTATATTTAAAAATATTACTAAAATCGAATAGCTAATTTTATATTAATGCAGTTTTTGAATAAATATTTATTATATGTTGCTATTCCACTTTCTTGGAGCGTTCAAAATTTATTATCTTTGGCTCATATGTATTACAAAGTAGTTACGAATGGATGTGTTCACCCATCGTCCGTTCTAAAATAAAATTATCAATTATTAATTCGTTTTTGTTTGAGTTAAGTTATGGTAAAATATAAATCAATGTGGGAATGATGCGAGCAATCAATAATAAAGACTTGTTGAATTAGGGCGTGGAAGTTCGCAATACTTTCTGAACGCGCCGTTCACACAACGGTCACATTTCTAGAACATTGGCACATTGTGCATTGGGTTGACGAACAGCTGTAGTACTTTTTAACGCCGCTAGGGTTGTAGTTCTCCGTGTGTGGCTCATCGTCTCATCTGTGCTTGTGTCATGGCTTCGTATTATGGCATTATTTTTAATTAATTCAAACAAACAACTCAACCCAGCGGACCTATTTTACATTAAGCTTATTCAGTAGGTACTCATTTTCCATCCACACACCCATTTGCCGCGAAAACGTTAAGGTTAAACGGCGAAATCGCCAACTTTTTTTGGTATTTCCTGCAGGAGCACAAAGCCCTTTTTAATGCATCACTACTATTATTACAGGAAATTTTTATTGCTCACCGGGTCAATGCAATGGGGCTAAATGCGTATTAAATAGCTAATTTAATGTGATGAATATTTAGTTTATTTAATATGAGTATTATTATTTATTACATAGAAGCACTTGATCATTTTTTCTTTCAAAGGGAAAATTGACACAAGCATTGGGTGAACCGTACCGAAGAACCGAGACCCCCCGTATTATGGCTACTGCTATTCAAAAGAATGGCATGAAACCACTACCCAATGGCAACGGCCTAGTACATCATGAGGTACAAGAACTGACCACCCTCACTGGATATTCTGAAGTTGAAACATGTACAGAGGTAACCTGTTCTGATATACCGCAGGCCACGGGGGCCCAGCAGGAACATGCGGAAAATGAACCCGAGATAGACATTGTTATAAACAATGTAGTGTGTTGTTTTAGTGTCCGTTGTCACTTGAACTTGCGCGAGATCGCATTGAACGGCATGAACGTCGAATACCGCAAAGAGAACGGCATGGTCACCATGAAACTGAGACGACCATACACTACAGCCAGTATTTGGTCGTCGGGAAAAGTGACGTGTACGGGGGCGACTAGTGAAGTGCACGCGAAAATTGCCGCTCGTAGATTCGCGCGTTGCCTACAGAAACTCGGATTTAACACGCGGTTCAATAATTATAAGGTGGTTAATGTGTTAGGGACTTGTTCGATGCCGTTCGCCATTAGAATCAATTCTTTCTCGGAGAGGCACAAAGAGGCTGAGTAAGTGTCGATGAATCGCACCTGAGATATGCCATAAGTTTTCCTATTCTCCCTTACCTTTTCGATTTACAGCTATGAGCCCGAGTTGCATCCCGCAGTCACTTACAAACTTAAGAATCCCAAAGCCACCCTCAAGATATTCTCGACGGGGAGCGTCACCGTCACAGGTAAATTTAACGTACTGTTTGTCTTGCACATTTCAAGGTGAAGTGTCTTATGTGACGTATTGATTTTTAATATTCATGCGAAATTGTGTCAAATAGCAGGTGGGAAATGGGGGTGGGAATGTATACTTGATCATATTAGGAATCGTAGAGGGTGTGAAGTGCAGGGATAAATTAGTTTGTTATAAAATACTTCTATCTAATATTATGCAACTGTTCCTTGATATAACTTGTCCAAGGTCAGATTATACAACCAAAAAAAAACAATGGACAATGACATATTCGAGTATCAACAGAAATTCTTCACATTCAAATTAGAAGATATTGTTTATTTGAAGGTAAAACCGTCCAAGATATATTTAGATTTATTTAGGGAAATCCCCAATTAAAATTAACTAAATGACTTTTTCTTGTTGAATAGGAGGTTATGCAAATGATTGTGTTTAGTAAATAAAAAAAAACTTGATCGAATTTTACATAATATAATAATAATAATTTATAATCCAGATTATTCAACTTATATACTCATTGAACAGGATAAGAGCAAAATTAAATAACAAAATTCCTTTGTTTTTCTTTTGTTTTTGTTTTGCACAGCCGCCTTATTTATATTACCAGTATAGCCAAATACAATTACATGTAATAACGCGTATTTTATAAATCCATATTTTTTACGATACAAACCGATTTATACATTCTTTTAATCTGTTATAATGCTGTTGTAATAAGATTAAACCGGCGACATTAAAATAGGACGCCAAAATAAATATCTATAAATCACAATTATCCTAAATTAATAAAATTAAAACAGTGTCGTCATTATTTCAACGCGTTAGTGTGTTCAGTTACACAAAGTGTCTTATCTTGGTGAGCAGGAAATTTGCCTTCCTACTTGCGATAAGCTTTTAGATCTTAATACAGTTGCTTGCAAAAGTACTTTTTATATATGGGGGTATATAAGTCTGTGTTGTTATCAGTGTGTATGTATGTATTGTCTTTACTATTTATAGATGTACATGCTGCTTGACCTAGAAAGTTCCAATAAATTAGTTCTTCCTTATTACTTAATTCATGATAAAATATGGTTTGATATGTTATAAGTTGGCCGATTACTTTTGTATATAACTGTACATATTATATAAACTCGGAAATAAGAAATTTCTACAGAGAAACAAAAAAAAAGGAAAAGAAGATATAACTAAAATGTGTATATAAAAAATAAGGAAGGCAATTTAATAGGCGATGTTGTAAAAATAAATGAAAGATGGAGGGAGTACTTCCAGGAATTCGTAAATGATGGATCTGAAGAAGAAGAAACCCAGAGAATAAGACCGCATAATTATAAAAATGACAAAACAATATAAATAGAAAACTAGGAAAAAATATAAAAGCAATAAAAATTTTGAAAAAGAAATAAAAACCAAAAAAATAAAGTAGACGATTATTTTTAATGTTTTTCTTAAATCTTCCAACATTTTTAATATCTTTATATTTTTAGCTAGTTTTTCTATTTATTGTTTAATTTTTATAATTATCTATTTTTAAATTTAAAAATATAAAAATAATAAAAATTTTGAATAAAAAAAAATTTACGACTTACCACGAGGACCAGTTTTAGGCCCTCCCTTATTTCTAATATATATAAACAATAATAATAAACAATATCTGCTGCATACACGTCTGTCAAACGAATGCTAGAGTGTCAGGGGTGAATTTTATTTTAATTGTTGCCATTGGGACAGCCTGTATGTGAGTATTTACATTTGTGGATATGTTTTTCGTGGTGGTATTGGCAAAGGGATTATTAAACAGAATAAAATTGACGAGGATTTGCGAATCTTTAAGGAGATTAAGTGTTTTACATGAGTTTCTGTATATATGTATATTGTTATGTTCCTCTGCATCATTTTCTATATTCTCATTAATTTCGTTATTATCAAATTTGTCTACAGTATATACAAATTAATGCTGGCATTAACTTATATCTTTATTTCGCTGAATCGGTATATTAGAACACTACTTTTTTCGGTATAACTAATATTTCAAGTCAATTGAATCGATCTGTAAACATGGACTGCTCGATATTATTATGCAAATGTTCGTTTGAAAATGCAGAATTTTAAATAGTATTTAATTTTGACAACTTACACCGTTCTTTAAGATGTGAACATTTGGATATATGTAATGTGGCATGGCAATATTTTTTTAAATAAATTCCTGTGTGTGTTTAAAAAAGATAATTTGCCCCTAATATGTATTTATTTAACTGGGACAAGAGATTAACTTTTGGATAATCTAATCCGAAAATACTCTCGCCAATTTCATTCTTTATCATTTTTGAATCTAATCGCATTTTCGCATGGTAAAAAGTAAACAAACCTTTATCTACTTGTCATATGATTCCATTCGTTTTTTTGTGATCATATATGTGTCGTCGTGCATTTTTGAATAATTTTTTTCACCGATTTTTTGCCAAATTTGGTTTTCTAAGGCCGCGTCCTTTTTCGTTTGAAAAAAAAAACCTTAATGTCATAATCATTATTATTATGTAATTTTGATGAAATCTGCGATAATATATGTAGATAGATGTCTCAATTATTGCCTGCTTATCAGAGATTAATTGTCGTTTGGTAATACTAAAGTATGTACCTATGTAGATTTAACATATACAAGGTTAAATGCAAATTAACAGATTTGTGCGATTTGCATATATGTAATTGTTATACATATGAGAAATCACGATAAGTAAATTGAAGATTACAACATTCATTTGAGGTAGATTTGTATGTGATTCAAGAATAAAGTTTGGAACGTACCCACTTCCAGATAGTATGCAAATAAAAGAAATATACATAATATGTCAAAATTTGTGTCGTCATTCAATCACGTGACAGGTAAAGAGAAAGCTCTATATAATTTTCGTTAAGCTAAAATTTCTTTAAATCTAAATGGCGATTTACGAACGAAAGTGACACACTAGAAATTACACTCGCGCAATACGAAGCGAGCAAAAATGATTGTCATGTCTGAAGTTTGCAGCAACTTTGTGTTCCATTGTCTTACCTGTTACATATATATTTGTTTGTCTTTTTCTTATTCATTTACTGCAACTTCAGACATCACAATCTTTTCTGCTCTCTCGGTATTATAAGGGTATTATATTATATACATTCGCCTGTTTTGTTTGTGGTTATGTACATACATCACAGTATTTATAAAAATGAGAATAAGTTGGTCATTGAAATTAGAATTTGTTCTGCTAGATAGATTAAAATGTGTTGGTTGATCTAACATGTAATATGTTTTTAATAATTTTGAGATTATAATTTTATAACTTCTTGAAAATTCATCTTATAAATGTAAACAAAACAGCGATTGTAACCTAACAAATTCTGTAATTTTCATTACAAATATTTTTAAAATCATGGTCGACTTGAATCGATTGCGGGCTGGTATATAATAATGTATATTAATATGTATTTTGAATTTCCCGCCAGCAACACAGGTGGGCGGTAGATTGTAATGAAAGAGACAACAAGTTGTCTTTGTTCTTGCCTTACGTACGTTACGATGAGCCAATAGAATTCATAGTTGCAGTTGATCATCGACGAAAAGGTAGATTCCGAATTTCACGATAGATTTCTTTATGTATTTATTCGGATCACTGGTGTTTGTCTTTATTTTTGGTTATTACAGTGCACAGATATAGATACTCTTCTCTGGCATCGTTCATCTATTATCACAGGAAATTCTTTCAGTGAGGAATTTATGTATGTATATGGATAAAGCTAAAACTAGCAAAAATAATTCAGGATATAAAGTAAGGTTACGGTATGGTGCATATTCAAAATATATACTTGGTTGGTTGTGGTTAAAATTTTTGAATGCCAGTTGGTATTGGTCATCAGTTGAAATTGCCGTGTTTACGGCCATTAGCGTTATGACAATAAATAAATTGCCAATTTACTCTTAATGACCATTAAAGTGATCGGTGTGTTGAAGGTATTAGATTCCTAAAAAAGGATTTGCAAGATATGCAAAAGTTGTTCCTATTGTGAAAATACCTAACATGTACACCAACGGAGAATTGTATTCGCGTCTAAGGGATTTTACCTATGGACTAGAATTAGCTGCATTATTACATGAGAATAGAAAGCTTGGTATATCGTATCAATATAACTAACGTTTACTGGCAAATGCATAACACAAAAGGCATGTGTAATAGAAGCACCCACGTTATATGGGTTATATGGGTATGTGATTAATGCGCTGATTAATAAGTATTCAATATTTTTTGGATTGCATTGTCATACGTGCAAATCAAACTAACGTAATATTATAAGGAAATAAAGTAATCGGTTAAATGAGAAAGAAAATGTTGAAAATTTTATTTTGTTAGAGTAACCATTCGATTAAATCTTTTATTGTTTTTTTATTATCTTCGTACTGATAAAGATAAACGCCACCAATTGCTAATTGTAGCTCTAATAATAATAAAGTTACCACTGATGGATACTTTGCTCATTTTGTATATGTACAACATCGATGGATTCTAATTGTACAACTTTAAACATATTATTTTTTGTAGTAAATGAAGTCTTTAACAAATCTCGAAAACTGGGAAATCTCAGGTCTAATTTTTCAATTTGTTAAACGTGCGCTTTCCAAACTTGTATGGCAAAATATACTATTTCGACACCCATAATTACTTTTGACTATCTATTATGTGCAGGCCATTCGGCAAATCGATTGACACGTAGATAACATGACACAATAGGTGGTTGCTCAATAGCAAGCCACTAATCTGAACTCTAATGACTTAGGTCTTAACGTTGGCAACTTTAAACATATTGTGTTACCTTGTAAATTTGCAGTATTGCACACGACACAATTTTGCAAATAGCATCCTTAGATGTTACACCTCATTAAGTTTTCACAAAAAGGACGTTAGTAATTTGAATGAACTACTATATTATTATAGCGTGTGATATTCTGCTAAAACATCCTGTATATAAACCACCATCACATTTTGGATACCGCGTGTTGTCTTCCTATGGCAGTGACGTCATTTTGTTTGTTTTTCTTACGGTATGACGAAATGGTCAATTCTGCCATAACGTATTCCAGTGTTTCGTTGGTCCTTGGTCTACCCATCGAAAGGGAATTTTGTAATGATTTGAGATTTCCTTGCAGTAGAGAGACGGCTATTTGTCGTCTAAAAGTTCAGGTTTCTGATGTGCATTTACTTCCTGTTCCCAATATATACGTCTTCTAGGGCAACCACGTAAAACTAATACACAAATTTCTGAGAGTAGATCCTTTTTATGTGTTTTTTATTAGTATTGTCCAATAATTTTATTGTATAATATGTCAAAAAATTTCGGAAAAAAGTTCTATTGGCGAATTATTCTTAGTAGGGTCTTCCATTTCTGGCTATGTCATATTGTTCAGTACTAGTATTTCATAAATGCCTGTTTTATGATTCAATCGACGTTGCCTTTTTTGTTCTATTTTAAAAATTGAATAATCACCAAAGCCGAAGCAAAATAATGAATGTAATCTCATTACGCAATTCATTTACCTATCCTGTGTGGAAAACAACCTTACTTCAAGTCTGAAGATGCAAGTTACATAAAAGTAACAGTCTTGTATCTAGATACAATGTAACTGGTACCCACAATATATCCGATACCTACTATGTAACTGATACAATCTATCCGACACCAACAATGAATCTGATGCTTGCAAAGTATCCGATACAAAGTAACTGATAACTAACGCGAAAGTATCGAATAGTATCAGATACTTAAAAGTATCTGATACTATCCTGCACATCACTACTTCGACCTACATGTAGAACGGAGATGTTATAAAGTGTTGCCCTCTAGCGGAATTGATCCAACACTCCTTGTTTAGTGTAGAGACTGTGAGCCCATTAAATTTTGGAGCCATTGTACCATTGTAATGTATTGTGTTATACTTTTGTTGAAAATTAGCGAGTGGAACATGAAGTTCGAAAGGTAAACTATAATGCAAGAAAAGGTATAGGCTCCAACCATAATGTCGTGCGTGTGACATGAGAGTAACCGGCCGTGACATTACTTATAGAACGTGAAGCGACCGGTTACACTCCTGTCAGACGTATGACATTACGGTTGGAGCTGATAGTACATAAATATGCAAAAGTGTGATCAATCTTCATATGTGTGCAAGCTGTCTTTCGGTCTCAAGCCTGTTTGACACGATACTAACTGTCATCCAATTTTTCATTCTGGAAACTAGACTTGTTACTATACCTGAAGAGTGAAATGAAGTTGTAGTTCCCAAATAGTACATCGCAGTTAACTTCATCATTATATCAGTGCCAACGACGATATTGTATCTTTTGGGTTTAGGTTATGTTTCTGTTATATGTGTCATTACCAGAGAAAGGGTGTAGAAGTCATACGTATTTACAGATTTCCTTATTTTAACATCACGTAAGTTACTTGTCTACTTTATCTAATATGGTATTTGAACGCCTAGACACTTTTTAGGCTGTAAGGCAGAACATTCTCCAAGAGACCCGATATATCGACCTCTTTTCTCAACACGGTTCACAGTGGTCCAGGGCGATTGTTATTATTTATCAACAATTAGCTACAAGTTCATCTTTAGTATACACAATCCCGGTAGTCTATATAAGCCTCCCTATAAGTTTCAGCTGCTACTTCCTGAGAAAATACAAACAAAATAATAGAATTTCATACTTTGTAAATCAATTTTAAACTAAGATTAAGTGTGAAAGATGTAGTAAATAATACAATTAAAGTTTAAATAATAAAATAGTTATTATACGCAATATAAATTGCAGAAAAATATTTTTTTTAATTTTTTGAATTAATGCCTTATATTTTCGCTCATGATTTACCGCCTCATTTTCGGCTCAATGCTTTTTTCTTTTGTATGGATGAAATCCTTTATAGTTGATTACATTTTCCCTGAAAAAATCATTTCAAAATTCCTATTGTACAAGAAGTTACAGTTTTTTATCGCAAACATGCTATTCTCGATCACTGTGCGGCTCTACTAAAATAAACTATTAGGTAGTGATACTAGGGCATTTTTGATATTATTTATCGAGAAAATGTGTGCAGGTAATATTATCTGAGCAGAATATTTATCAAGTATAATCCAAAAAAGTATCGATCCCTTGAGAAAACTGTGGAAAAGTGATATAGTCATATAAACTGAGGAAATACGATAGAAATAGGGATAAAAACGTTGTATTTCACATATTTACCACAAAGTCAGCTCCCACTTTGGTTATTTCAAATGTATTTTTTCCCCAGCAGGGAGGAAAGTTGTACTTTTACTCCCTATGGCGGAAAGTAAGTGACATTGACATGATGAAACTGAACATCTTATATGTGATATTATTGATAGATGACATTAGTACATTCGACCCTGTCTGAGCCAATTTATGAGATATTTACAAAATTATTAAGTACCTTTCGTTTTAGGAGTGAGTACATTTATGTATTAAATATTTATGATATTAAATTTCAATTAAAATACTTTTATTTACTATTATTGAACACATTTTGAAAAACGACGCTAACTTGACAGTTTTTAAAAAAATATTTGACAGATTAAGCCTGCTATCTATCATGTCACTCACAGGTGTCTTAATAATAAAGACATACCTGTGAGTGACATGATAGATAGTTAATTAATTAATCTGTCAAATATTTTTTGAAATTTTTTTGTTGTGTTTCTTTATTCAAGTAAATAAATGAGCTAGAATGCTTGAATATAATGAAAATACAACAATTAATAAGGACTAGGTACTGACCGAATATTGATATCAAAGAAAGCTTTTTAATTTAAGTTATTAAGTTTTTAATTTGGGGTGGCATTACGTTTCACGCATGCGCATTGCATTTCTAGTAGGCAAGTTGAATAGAAAAGTAGGATCAAATCTATTAAGTATATTAGCTGGTCTTTCTAGTATAGTATCAAGTATATGGTGGATATAGTATGAAAATTGGATAAATCTAGCGTCGTGTCAAACGGGCTTAACATGTATTGTCAAAGCTATAACACACTAAATGGGTGGGTCGTACATACAGGCCGTTAGGGAAATATATCTTGGACTAGAGAAGTATTTGACACAAAGTAACGCGAAAGTATTGGATACTTAAAGAGTATCAATATTGCACATCATTAGACTGTAGGTATATTTGGATTAATTTAATTTCGCGCTCGCGTATTTTGGTCATAACCCAAATATATTCACACAATATATACACCGTTACGCAAAATTAAATCTTTGCTCTTTTTGTTTCGCACAACAGCGCCTAGCGTGATGGACGTCCAG
>JARFOC010028975.1:0-63563 GCA_031763485.1 Osmoderma eremita
TATATATATATACCTTAATAAAAATCAAACCGGCACAATTGCTTACTAAGAAAGATTCATATAATTAGGAACATATAAAATTTCTATCTAATAATAAACGAAATCGCTGCCGCCTTAATAAATAATTACTATAATCCAGCGTCAGATTAACCCGATCCTCTACACAATTAGGTCTGCCGGAAACAATTTTTTTCTCGGCAACCATTAATTAATACCGTCGAGTGCGCAAACGGTACCCAGAAACAAGGAACTCAACGGTTATTTAGCGAAGTGGGTCGTCAGAGCCATCTTATGAGGACGATCAGTAACACTACATTGTATAGTGAATGAGCGGATTAATATGAATCATTCATATAATTACCTTAAATTAATATTCGTCAACAACACATTTTGCCACATTTAACAGTGGAAAGTCTACATAATCGGAGTTTTCCTAATGTAGCGTAAGCCAGCTCAGCAGCAAAAAAATATTTTCAGAGAGTTTTTCTTTGCGGTCAAAATGGTTTAAATCATTATCAAAAATTCAATATCTCTCAACAAATTTTAGCTTTTTCCATACATATAATCTTATAAACCTTTATGAATAGCGTAAAAATTTCGAAAGCTGCATATTTAAACTTTTATACACACAATACAATGACAAAGCAATGCCAAAACCTGCGTCTGAACTTTTGTACTATAGGATATTTTATAGAACTTTGTGTAACTACATTAAATGGTACCCTGGTTAAAAGGATCGCGCAAAGCTGAGTTTATGACTTCAATGAAAGACAGATCCGGATTCATAAGTAAATACAACTATTATCTTACTTACCTGTTTTATTTACGTTTCTCACACAGAATTTGAGTTATTGATTTTGCCATTGGAAAGATTGCATTTGATTTTGTCGACTAACAAAATAGCTACTTACTGGCAGAGCAGCTTACAAACTTTGTGGACAGTACATATATTATGAAACGTTAACATGTTATGCGATTTATCCAACACATTATAGCTCCTCCGTTATACCACTAATTAAAATATCGCGTTTTTCATGTATTGAGATTTACAAAAATAGTGTTCAATTTTAAAAATTCACTCTTGGATATTAAATCCTGAAACTGTAATATTCCATAACATAACGCTACAGTTTATTAACACCTTAGAATACACTACAAGCTCTTGTGGGACTATTTGTATTCTTTTATGGTTGCAGAATATAATCTTACTTATCACTGCCCAATCTTTGCTTTAGTTTTTTCTTTTTCTGATATTTATCTATATCTTGCGATCCAATAGGTTAACATTTAAAAATATTATATTCAACCATTGGTATAGTACTCCCGATACATAAGAAGGGAGATAACAGGAACTGCGAAAATTATAGGGGGATAACACTGCCAAGTATTGTATCCAAGACATATGAACACATCCTGGAGAGCAGATTAAGAATAGTGATAGAGAAAGAGTTGTCAGAGGCACAGTGTGGATTTCGGAGAGAGAGAGAAGTATTCAGGACCACATTTTTACCCTGAAACAGTTAATAGAGAAGACAAGAATAAAAAATTCGGAACTATATCTGGCGTTCCTGGATCTAGGAAAGGCTTTCGATAAAGTCCCACTAAGAGCAATATGGGAACGGCTAAGACGCAGAAATATTGACAAACAATTACTGGCAGGAATAAGAAATTTAAGTAGAGATAACAGGAACTACGTGAGGAAAGATAATATGCAATCAGCTACCTTCAACATCACAGAGGGCTTGAGGCAGGAAGGGGTGTTGGGTCCAGCACTGTTTGTTCTGCTCATGGATGATGCAATAAAAAGCGTGGGCAACAGAATTCGAAGGACTCACGTGGGCTGCAATAAGTTGATGCCGGTCTATGACTCGGAATGTGCCTTTGCGGACGACATGATGATATGTGCTCCAACGGAGGAGGAACCCCAATAAATCTGACGATATGGAAAGAAGAACTGGAGAAAATAAAGCTAAAGATCAACATGATCAAAAGGCCAAGGAAGACCTGGAATGATGAGGTAGCGAAGATCCTAGGTAGAAGAGGCAAGTTGTGGACAGAAGCCAAAAGAATGACACGAAGTAAAAGGAATGGGCAAGTTTGTGCACACAAGTTAACCAAAAACTGGAACTGAAATACCTTACACTTTCGGATAGAAAGCTCAAAGATTATATATATATTCAACCATAAGATGCACGTCATTGTTTGTCAATGACGTCTTATATGGCATTGTTGCCAAAACACGTTGCGAATGACTTTTCATTGAATAAATAAATATTAGGTTGTTATTTATCCTGGATGTTTTCTATTGTATGTGTTTATTAAAATAGTGGTATTCCTATGAAAATAATGGTGTTCTATGAAAGAAATGGCAAAATGTTTCATGATTAACCATAACATGGGAGAACATCTGAGGATGAATGTGTACAATGAAAAGTATTAAAGCATTAATTATGTAAAGGATACTACACTAATTTTTTTTAACAAATACATTCTGACATTTTTTATTGCAATTTATTCACTGTTATCACAGTCGCTCGAGTTACTTTTGCAAAAAAAATGAGTTTTGCATTTGGTATATATGACAATTCGATCAATCCTTGTCGATAATCATCTTTTCTCCACCGGAAACCTATTTCTTTTAAAATAACCCCTAGAGACGAAAGTCATAAATGAATTATATCTGTATCCTTCAAAATTTCCAACAGACTATTTCGTGTAATGAGTTGTTCTAAAATATCAAGATAATTAGAAATAAATTAAGATTCAGACCTACATATGGCAAACATTTCATATACAACATTTCTTATCGATGAATTGGTAGCATCATCGATACCTAACACAGATATAGGCTTCTGTCGATTTGCTTTGGGATCAGGGGTTCATTGTTTTTCACTGCTTGTGATATGGCACTAACAGATGACAAGCTAATATTCAAAACTGTGGCAACCCAGTTCCTTGAACACTACATTTGTGCAAACACACTACTTATCCCTCACTACCGTAAAAGGTATCAAAGGCTGTCCATGAATGCAAATACTATTGCGTTCTTGTTCGAAGAACGTTATTAACGCTGCAACGCTTGTTTACGTAAATATTTCGGCATTTTAGCGTAATACCCTTGTAATACTTTCGCCAAGAAACGTGATTATTTGAGATAAGAACTAATTTTCATAAAATAAATAATATAGCAAAGAAAAAATGCGTTAAATTGGTAATAAAGGTGCATTGATATTTATCCTGTCGCTGATTTATGTGTGTTAACGCATAGGTTATGTGAATCGCAAAGTGAAATATGTACATTCCCATGTCACTAATACAAATACTAAAATACAAAACTGCGCTGTTCATTTTAATAAATTATCATGACAAAAAATAATTGCTTAAATGATTTTTTTAAACAATATAGAATGAATCATCATATTTTATTCACGTATTTATCATGACGTGGCAACGATATGCTGTATCCTCGTAAACTCTGCTACTGTCTTGGAAGGTGCAAACGAAAAATATATGTAGGTGCCCAATAGGTGTCATAAGAGGAAAAACATTAGTAAGAGTAGTAGATACATAAGTAAGGCAACACACTGTATATTTCAACCAATTTATTTTTCATGTTATCAAATTAATCTATTCGGAAGCATGAATACCTGACATTGAATTATAAAAACAACATACACCTATGGAAAAATGAATGGAGCACCTATTTAGGTGCTCCATACATTTTCCCATAGGTGTATGGTGTGGTGCGTAGCCATAAATACATCATTTAAAAGAAAAGAAAAACCATAATTGTAGAAAACGCTCCATAATTATAAATATCCAGTTGCACAACCGCAAAATTTACGTACCTCGTAAAATTCAACAAAAATTTCCCTAAATCGTTCCCTGGAACGACGCTATGCCGTCCTGCATTAACGGTCACCTGTACGATTTCTTTACGCTGGGATCTCGCATGCGGACGAAATTTTATGGTCGCTATTAAACGAATCTTATTTTAATCACTCCTGACTGGCAATGATAGCCGTCGGTCGCAAGACGACGCAGCAGTGTGTGCCGTTGCGCTATTTCGATAATTTAACCGAGGAAATATCTTTTTACCTCTACTGCAGTCGTACAAGAATGTCTGTGTCTACCTTGATTAGCCCAAAACGCCCAATTAAAATATCTCTGACTGGGTTTTTTTATCAGGCTGTCTGAGGATAGACCACCTACTTCGCTGGAAGTTGGTGATAAATACGAGAATTAGTAGGTTTTAAATTGGTAATTTTATGGTAATAAAATTTCATTTCGCCCCATATTGATATTACTCAAGCCAACCCTGGCAATTAAATCAGATTTATAATTGAGTAATACTACTACATATACAAGGGTACTACTATGCTGCGTGTCAAGATGGCCGCGGTGGGCGTGCTGTGTGCTGATCTGCTAACATTAAAGAAACAAGAACTTATAGAAATAATTGTATACAGAAGTATACAGTGATGTGCTGCCCATGGAACTATTATATATAATTAATGATAAAAAAAAAACTGTGAAGAGGAACTGACCTGACAAAAACGCCTAATCTAGTTTGAAGTGAAAATGAAATTTGAAAAAGTTCATTTTTCATTCAGAACGGTGCAACAGGAAAAATTAAGTGTCTTTTTTGTATAAGCAATTACGCTGTCTGTGGATATCACTGCAGGAAAAATAGCAGGGGAGGTGAAACTTCCATAATTGTTAAGAATTGTTGTGATGAGCATATTGAGGTTGCGGCTGAAATGAACCTGAAACAATCGAAATTATAACATACAGACCACCTATGGGTGACACATTCACAAAAGTATTGCAAAATATGTTCACTAATGTTACCTCAAATCATAGTGGATACATAATTTGTTTAACCTGCGATTTCAACATTGATTTCAATAAGGAGAGCAAGAATAACACTGATTTAGTGAACTTATGTGGTATGTTTGGATTGATATATATAATGACGGAGAATTCTTGGATTGAAAGAACAAGTGCAACACGTAAAGACAATATTTTCACCAGCGATTGATTAACAGTGTCCATGACAACTACAATAAACACACATATTTCAGATCATCTTGCTCAGATTGCTGGGTTAAAATTACCACAGCGTACGCCTGAAAGAAATAATGTAGAAATTGTTAACATAAGAAGTTTAGAGAACAAAACATTTGTTTGTGCAAAATTATGTTAAGGAAATATCCATGGTGAAGCTATTGTCGCCATGGTGACATTCCTACTGTAGTTTTCATAGAAGCTTTATGGAAATTTTTCATGAATGCTTTCCTGAAACAAAAAGAAAAGCAAAATTAAACAAAGACAATAATAAATGGAGAACAACAGAGATTTCTGACATGAAAAATTGCCTGGATGCCTTACGCACAATGTACAAAGTGAATAAGGATCAGGAGGCTCTGCGAGTTTATAACAATTATAGAGACAAATACAAACAATTGATCGTGTAGACACGTAAATCATATAATGAGAACTATACTATTACAGTCAACGTGCAATATGGAACATCATGAACGGTTAGTTTGGAAAAAATATTTGGAAATGAATGAAAAAATTCCGTCTTAATACCACCTTCTTGTATGACAACTGAAGAATTCAGTGAGTTTTTGCTGATGTTGGCGAATCAGTTTTGGGGGATATTGAAATGTGCAAATCCAAAGCAGCTGCACAAAATTACGTTAGCAGAATGAAGATCCCCGCCACTTCGTGTGTGTTTTATCCGGCAAACATTCAACGAAATTGAAGATATCGTGAAGAGCCTAAAAAACAAAGATACGGCCGAGATATATGGGGTCAGTAGTTCTTTACTAAAGAAACTGACTGAAGAAATAAATGTGCTTTTGCTGTCTTTGATAAATGACTGTTTTGAACAAGGGTTATGGTTATATCATCATATGAGATATCAAAAAAAATATTTACGAAAATTGTAGACAGTCATAAACTTAACATTTTAAAATTATTTTCATATATACAGGATGTTTCATATCACCGGGGTGAACCAAACATACGTTTTCTTAAATGGAATAGCTCTATATATTACTACAGATTAAAATTAAGCTCATGCGGCACACCCCCAATATACAATTTCATTGCATTATATTGCGTGTTTCATTAGTTATAGTCAATTTTATATGCAAATCACTGTGAGTTCGAGGGCTTGTATACTGCAAACGACATAGTCTGAAATTTTTCTTTTACAAGAATAGATTTTTTACGTTAGCCCAACAAAGTAACATTTTTTACAAAATTGTCAAAACTGAATACAGAGCGAGTCAAAACTCAAATATATTAACTTTCCAATTATTTTAAATGGATCACCCTGTATCATATCATAAAAAGAAAAATTAGTTTAGGTACTTTCACTTTTATTAAGCACTTTCTATAGCTAAAGTCTATAATTTCTAACATATTTTAGTCTTTTTATAAAAGTGAGATTTTTTGAAAATCATTCACCGCTGTTATTGGAAAATGTTCTCCTAAACGTTCGTCAAAGAATGTGGTATCTGCACGATGGAGCTTCGTTACTTCACACTAGTTTAATATACGACCATTTCCTTGAAATATGGACAAGGAGAGAGGAACCAATGGAGCCTGTCTACAATTTTTTTGATATCTTATATGATAATGGATATATCCAGCCTTGCCACATGAATACGTCATCCTGTGTATAATATGTGTATATTAGTATAATTATCTCCGAGGTGTCATTTAATAATTAACAAATAAAATTACGACTACTACTATTACTTTAAAACACAAAGAAAATGCAACAAAAATTAAACTTATTACCCTGTCTGTCCGGTTCTCTTCTCCCCAAGATATGACAACGAGGGGATCAACATCCCGGAAGCCTCAGAATGCAAACCAGTCGCATCGTCATGGTAACCACAGGGTTCTTTACGTATTTTCTGTGTTCCCATGACGGCACCTCTTGCGCCTGCCGCTTATGTGTTTCGGTTGTACTAATGTTTACTATGCAACACGCGCTTCTTCCTAGCGTAGTTGGCTGTGCACATGGTCCTCTGGCGGGAACACGGAAGACTGTTATCGGAACAAGGATGATTATTTTATCGATCAAGTAAGTAGAACGTTTTTATTTATTTACTTTCAGTTCAAATGTCTACAAACCTTCTTTTAGTTTATGATTCAATACTGTTATTACACAGAAATTTATTTGTAGTTATTTTTTTATTTGTTGGGCAAAATTACATAAGTTTTCTATATTATATTTTTATTTAAAAAAATTTATGTCATATTTTACAGAAATTTGCTATAAATAATTTATAAAATTATGTAATAGCGGCGTGAAATTTTGCTTGTATGCTTTCTTATGCCCCATAGTAGGCAAATGATAAACACATCCATAATTTTAATTATTATTATTCAAAAACCTACTTCGATTCAACTATGATGCAAATTAACAGCAAACATTCTTAATTGACATTAATAACGTCATTTACACTAGAAAAAACAGCGTTAATTATGCAGTAACAGGGAATCTTTAACGATTAAGAATATGTTTCCTTGCTTACTATATTACTTATTGATAGCGGTAGGTATACTAGTAAGACTATGACAAAACTTGTTTCTAATCTTATTTGCAGCTGCCTCTGAAATATCTTGAAATGTAAATACATATATTCAAAAGTCACATGTAATAGAAAAAAGCGGAATTTGAAGCACCCTATTTTTAACATATTCGTACCATACTGGGTTGGAAAATCGACATCCGCAAATAGGAGCGAAACACATGTATAAATAAATCGCCTGTTGTGCTTATATGAAGTAGTGTGGAAACTATCGCATTAATTACATTAATAATATATAAAACGATAATGAAAAAACTAGGTATATGTCTTAGTACATGACTAATACGTAACTATCTTAATTGACTCTAACCTATATGTGTTGCACTTGCGCGTAGCTCAACGAAACTATTAAATATGCTTCACCGCCTTAGTTGCCACTGTAGAATATTGTCCGATTTGGCAACGTTCTAGCATAATACATTGAAACCGATATTGCATATTAAAAAAATGTAAGTATATGTATTCCTATACAGTATGAACGAAGGTGTATCCAGAATGCTACAAATATTTACATGTGTAATCACATCAAAACAATAAAAAGGAAAGAAGGCACAATTTCGATGTTTTGTTGGTTAAATGTTGTTGGTTGTTATACTATTATTAAAATTATTTTATAAAATATTTATGGCGTTAATATGTTGTCAGGTACCTGTGGTGAAAAACTAAATACAGTTACTAAAATTTTATATTATTCTTATATGTAAGTACTGGAGTTGCAAAATAAATATCATTGGATATCTAACTCGAAATAGAGGGTGCTATATGATCTTAATTTTCTATTAATTAATTAATTTCATATTGCATGTTTTTATTTACTTGATCAAAAAGGAATAAGGTGTTACAGAAATAATCTCGAATGGATTCGTCGGATTAGTAACTAAACGTACTAGATTGTCTGCGTATGTGGACCGGACAAATTTGGTTGTAAAGTGTGTACCAATTAGCGTTAGGATTTCTTTTAGCAAAAGCTCTGAACCATGTTTCTGCACTGCCTATTCGGCAATTTGGAAAATAACACAATTTTGAGTTGTCATCCCAGACATTGTACTCTGCGGCCGAGGAATAAGCCCTTAAAAATTCTATCGGACGTTGTTGACTAGAGTTAAAAGTTAGTGGGCCCATAAATTTATATTATAATGCATTCATCCCGAAAATTGTATAGTTTTGAGTAGTACTGTTATGAGTGCGAAGTGATGATGTTGTAATTTTGAGCGCGAGGGAGCAAGTTTGTGTGTAATGCTAAATTAATATTTCTTCTCCTTGATAAGGATTGTATTGGGCACTTGGGGAATGAGAGGGGCGCTGCTGTGTGAGGAAATTTAAAAACATCACTTTTGGCATGAATTTTCCAAAGACGTTAAAAAGGTCACGAAGATAGTGACTGTCGAGACTCTCAGAACTTAAAAGTCCAGCAAATGCGTCAAACCAGCGAACTAATGAATTTGGGTGGAGGCGCCGGGCAAGATCAGAGAAAATCCTTAACCCACCATTAGATATAGACAATGATCTCTGAATCCTCTATGCCTACTTATTTCTACGTATTTCTTATATAGTGGAACTTCAGTTGTAATATTTAGAATATTCGACTTCTTCCGAGGAGTAAGGGTATAAAAGAGACATTAAACAAATGGCACCAGACGAAAATAATCATATACATATTTTAAAAAAAAATTTACATATGTGTTTCCAAACATATTACTGCACAGTTGGTTGCACTTGGGAAGCATATAACATATTACAAATCGGAATGTTGACATCAAATTCTCTTGAAGCGCGAGAGCAAATTCCAAAATATAAGAGAGAAACGTACATATAGAGACAATGGACGTTTCGAGATGCTTTAGACGATGGTTGAAGATTCCTCCAATATTGGGCTGATGGAATGTTGGAAGTCATTCACAACTGCTGGTGCAATTGTACATATCAAGGGAGCAATGGACGAATTGAAACCTAGAAACGATAGTGTCGTATTGTAAGAATTTGTTAGTTGATATCTTTCGTAATTCTGATCAGTTATTGATCCACATCTCACAACGTTAATTAATATAGCGCAGTAAATAGATGGAGAAGGATTTAATGACACGACTGTAGAAGTACTGAATGATTACATAAACGAACAGCATCCAGTCCCATCTTTACGCATGAGCCCGCTGAGCTAGAGCCCTGGGCCCCGCGATCAATGGGGCGCCCAAACCTTAGCGACAGCAGCGGAATCAACGATAAATTTTTCAATCACTATACAAGATTCGACTAGTGTTGCAAAGTTTACAGAATATTTGAGAGATGTCCGAAATACTGAGAGTAAAGACGTTATGAGTATTTCAGAATCATCATTGAAGACGCTTTTCCGGATATTAAAAAAATTATTAAAATCTTTTTATGCATGATGGTCACTAACTTTAGTGGAGAACGGTCTTTCCCAAAACTGAAAAGGGTCAAAAGTGAATTGCGAAGTACAATTCTTCAGAAAAAATTGAATAGTTTGTTGCTGATATCCATTGAAAGCGAGGTGCTTGAAGAGATAGACTTTAAAGAAGTCAGTCTTGTATTATATGTCGATTTTCTGAGTATGGTTGCATTTGTTCGAAAATTTTCAGAAATAAATTATACCAGCGCCAATGTTGTTCGTTCCTTGTTAATATGAATTCTAAATTTCTCTCGAAAGGGCCCCATGCATCCCAGCTCCGAGGGCTCCCATTTGCCTTAAGACTACCCTGACAACATCAGGCGTTTACCTATGAGGAATTGGAAGGTCAAAGTCAAATCTTCCTCAGAAGAGGGCGACGATGAAGATGAGAGTCAACAAGAACCTCCATCATGGACGCTTGAAAATTTTCCTGCAATATTTCGAACGGCCGAAACATTAACATAGGTAAAAGATTATGATCCAACAATGGAACGCAGCATAAAAATTACTCGCACTATAACCGAAGCCTTGAAACCGTTGCAAGATTTGTTTGCATAATGAAAAAAAAAACAAAAACGACAACTTCCAATAACAATGTTCTTTCAAAAAGTCGACAAAGCTTTCCATAATGCTCAACCATCCACTTCGTATCCTTCGAAACGAAGCAAAGAACCGACTGTCAAAGACTCAAAAGATGATTAAATATGTAGCTCCAGATGACCAAATGTTCTTAGTTGGTCCCGTGTGCACTATTAGTAGTATAGTAAATTTTGTTTGTATAACAGCATAAGAATAATTATTGTAATTTTAATTATGCTTCATATTTTATGTGTTATATCTCCATTCACTATTATCCGCGGAAGACGGCGGAACCAAACTCTCACGGATACGAGGCCCCTACTCTATTCTTATAATTCCAGAGTCTCATCAATACCAAATTAAAGCTTCTCCGCAAAATCCTTTAAGCACCAATACCATTTTTAACTTACCGCCTGAGCAGAAATATCATATACTTCTTCATGTAACAGTTTATGACCCATAAAATATTTATTAATGCCAAAATTTTAAATATCATAAGTTTCAAACTTAATTTTGCTTGGGATGTGCCCCTCTAGAAATCGAACCCACTCTCAAAAATGACGGCGCAATTTCTCAAAATATTTCATGCTTCGTTTTCCTTTCGAACCCCTTTTTATTATACAGCTTAAAATAATGAATGTCATATATAACATCCCCTGACATGGCAATCAAGCCCCGATGAGAGGGCATGGTACGGGCAAGATAATACGGTACACTTGCCTCTGATTAAAGTCACGTCTCGAAGTTTAAGCGTCACAAGCGACCTCTGGGAAAATACGGGTTATTTCATAACAAGATCCCTTTGGAACAATAGAAGTCGACAAAATCGATACGTGTAGTTCTAGGTTCTAGCTTAACTAATCTAAAAGATACAGTTGATGCATTTTCATTGGCATACTCGATAATATTCATATTTTATTGCAACAGTAACCGCAACCCAAATTACATATATGTAATAAGTATTCCATAACTTACGGTGGAAAAATTTTGACTATAATTTTTTAAATATTACTCATTCGAAATGAAGGTAAAAATGTTACTTCTCTATTTCTCTAAAAGTTTAATTCTTTTTATTTGACTCTATTAACATAAAGAAAATTCAATGATTAAATCGTTAACTTTCCAATATAAATTACCAATAACTACAAATTTTTTCATAGCATCGGGTGAAAAAATGAAGACCTAGGTTATTGACTATATAATAACTAATATGCAGTATCAGGAAATCCACACACCACAAATGGATTTAATAAAATTCTGGATATATGTTTCAAGAGCACGTCGGCTCTCATTGTCAACCAATCCCCGATTTGGTTGACAATGAGAGCCTCTTGAAACATATGTCTAGAATTTTATTAAATCAATTTGTAGTGTGTGGATTTAATTGTATCGTTAGTTATCACACAATCCCACAAATTATGATATTTGGTTTAAGGAATATTTATCCGGTAATAGGTCTCTTCCCGTTTCGTTTGCACAAACCAATAAAAGCATTATACCATTAAGTGATACTATTAAGAGATAATTATTGAATTCGTCAAGGGATTAAGATTTACATTAAACTTGACTGGGAATTAAGCTGCAGGTTTGTATTTATAATCACTTGCATGAGAGGTGAAAGTTGTTAAGGGGTTGTTAACGGATTAACAATCAATTTGTTGTTGTGAATTTATAATTACTTGTAATTGCATAAGGAATAAATGTTTACAATATACTCCACCAATATGAGGATGATATAATGTATTGCACTATTACTAAAATAAATTAGTTCTTCCCAAATCTTGTAAGTGCAGTAACGTTATTATTAGGTTGTTTGTGATGGAAGTGATAGGATCAAAGCGTGGAAAACCAGTCATCCTGTATTCTGGATACAGGTTCAACTTAAAAGCAAAAAACAAACATTCAACTCTTCGATGGATTTGCATAAACAGGAACTGCCCAGGAACGATTGTTACTGGTGAAGTAAAGTCAGTTATATGTGAGAAAACAATAACTGTGTTCCAGATATTGAAAAAAATGAAGTCGATAAGTGTTTATATAAAGCCAAAAAGAAAGCAAGAGAAGAAATGACACCAGTATCCCAAATATATCAGCAAGAGATGATGGTTGCTAAGGACAGAGGTTCGGATTTCGCTACAAATACTCCACGCTTTACATCAGTGAAACATGCATTATATAATGAGCCACACAAATCGCTAATTATTAGCTTGCTTTCGAAAAAACGAGAAGATATAGAGGTCCCCAGTTTATGAAAGAGTATGTCATAATTGATGATATAATGGTGGATGGTATGGAAGACAGGATTCTTGTATTTGCAATGCACGGAGGTAATTTATTAACCGGAGGTTCTTGTTTCCTATTCGATGACACATTTGAAAGCCGTATTTCAATCTTTTGCCAATTATATACAACTCACGTGGATGTTGGTAGTACAGAAGAAAGAACAAACATCATTCCTGCAGTATATGCCCTGCTACCCGACAAGTAATAAAAAATTAAATCAAGAATTTCTTACCAAATGTATTTTGGATTTTGAAGTTGCCGCAATTAATGCTCTAGAAGGAGTTTTTCCGACTACAGTTATCAAAAGGTGTAACATTCATTTTAATCAAGCCCTTTGGCGTAAAGTACAAGATTTACAAAATTATTATAAAAAAAATTATTTGTTTGATTTTGCAGAAAAAAACATGCGTTTGATAGTGAATCAAGTATGATATATGGCGTCTTTAAACAACAAAAAATACAATACTAAAATTTCATTAAATACGTTTTCAAATGTGAAAACCTTAAAACAGTTGCTGTCTTTGTCATAACATAAAGAAACGCAAGTGTAGCTGCATACAACTAACATGTGTTGGTTTTTTGTTACATCTTACTCCATTTGTAGTGTATTCAGGCCAGTGTCCTATTCCATCGGTATGTATGTCTTTAGGTCTCAATATCAATCGATGGTCCTTCACGTTTTACAGTGCTTTTGTTTCTTGCTCTGCATAAACAATCAGGTATTTCTATCCTGTATTCTGACAACGAAAGTATTTTTCATTTCGTATTATCATTGCTATGCGATAAAGGCTCCAACTGTTAAACTAAAGTCAAATGAATAAACGTGAATAAATTTTACTAATAATCGATATGCAAGTAAAATAGACCTCGCAATACAAATAATATTTTCAACGCCAACAAGTTCAGACCCTGACGCATCGAAGTTCTAAGCACGTGCAAAACTATATTAGGGTAATAAGAAGGTTGTTGTAATGCGGTATTCGGTAATCGATTTCTCTGCGAAAAGTGCATCTACTGCTATATATGGAATTTATCCAAGCATTATTTCTACTTTAAAGGAACAATTTCGAAAACAAAGAGAGGAAAAAAAAATTGTACGCTATCTCGGGAACGGCTAAACCTATTGTGATACGGTTTTCGGTAATCGATTTCTCGTCAAAAAGTGCATCCATTGGTATATCATAAAATTGATCCAAGCCTTATTTCTCCTTTAAAAGCACAACTGTCGAAAAGAGGAATATTAAGGGATTTTTAGATATTGTAACTGTGCAACTGTTGATTTGATATTTACTTGGGAGCGTTTCATTCAAGAGCTCACATAAACCGCTCACTGACATGCGTGAGTATCAAACAATTGTAGCTGCGATTTACATGCGCCTGAGCTTATAAGATCTGCTCAAACTCACGAGCAATATGTGAACCGTGTGTCATTTATATGCTCACATGAGTATTCCTTTTCTCTGGCTTAAAGAGCATAGAACTAATAAAAAGTACCTACATAAATAAACGATTAAATGGAGAACAAAAAGATCTGTTTAACACTATTTATTACAGCAATGTGGAATGGGTTAACTAGAACAGCTAGGTGTTATAAATATATCACTACAACCGAACTTTTGGTAACGCTAAACATATTCTTTCCCATCAAGTACTGTTCAGTGAATGCTGAAGTTCCTAAAGCATGATGTTTAACATTTCATGGTTATATCTACATGCGAACGCTCTTCACAACTGACTTAATCATCCTATTGTCTGATATTTAAACACATATCTTCGTAAAAGTATATGTAAACACACGCATGTGCTCCGTGCACACGCATGTAATCCACTACAACGCACAGACTATTACATGAAATAAGTATTGGTTTCATGTATACATAACACTCCCGCGCTGAATAAGAAATTAGTTTATAGTACAAACACGCAGCAGTGGTTTGGAGGATTCGGGATAGGAAAGAGAGGATATTGCATCACAACAAACCGACATCCTTCCGTAGATTTAAATAAACAATTCCCAGAGTAACAGATTCCTTCTGTTAAAATTGAGAGAACGAATAGGGACGTTTGCGAGTAATTCAAATGTATAAATGATTTCGAAATACGAACTGGAATCTAACACGCGAAAGTGGAGAGTAATAATAGTTGTTTGAGAGATGGAATTCAATAAAAATGTACATATATACTGCAATGTTTAAAATGTGATTTTTGATTAGTATTATTGTAAATTGACACAACTGCACATGTGATTTAAATTCAGAGAAGCAAACGTTTTAAAGGTCCAATAAATGGTGAAAACCCCAAAAGTCACACTTTTAATAGTTAAATCTTGATAGTAGAATGAAGAACCACAAAACTCTTCTGATTCTTAGCTAATACACCTAATACCGGTTGATCTGTCGAAATTCATAATTACAGTAACCCATTAATATTACAACTTAGTTGGTAACATATGCCTATAACTGCAATGAAGTGTCACATCAAATTATAGTATGATTCAGGTGGATGTAATTTATACAGACTTTAGCCAAGCCTTCGACACGATTAACCATACGATGTTAATATCTAAACTCTCTTCAATTGGGTTTTGTCCTGCAATTATTGCTGTAATGCAGTCATATCTTTGATCGCTTGTGTTATGTTACTTATATGTTAATGGATTTTCATCAAGCCCCTTTGTTGCATCCAATGGCGTGCCTCAGGGTTCAAATTTAGGCCCACTTCTTTTCAATATTTACGTGAATGATCTCTTGCTTTCCTAGACTGTAACGTTCTTGTTTACGCAGACGATCTTAAGATCAGAGTAGTTAATGATTGGTGCTCTTCTAATAATATTCAAGTGAATGATGATAAATGTGCTGTGCTTACCTTCACTCGTTCTTCAAATCCAAACATATTTGACTACACTGTGTCTAATGTCAACATTTCCAAAGTGAGCGTATTCAGGGATCTCGGTGTGGTTTTTGATTCGCTTTTGTCATTGTCTTCGCACGTAGAAGCAGTCTCTTCTTCGCCTTCTAAATCACTTCGATTTTTCTTTTGTTCCTGTAAGAAGTTTCCCGACGATGGTGCGTTGAAGTCTGTATACTACTCCCTTGTCCGCTCCAAATTAGAATATGCGCCTGTTGTTTGGTATCCTCACTACGACTATCATGAGTTATTAATTGAAAGAGTCCAAAAGAGATTTCTTAAATATCTTTCATTAATATGAATCTATCCTCCTCGTGGTACAGTCCCTGTCTCACCGCAGAAACATGGCTAGTGGTAAGTTTCTTACCAAATTGATTAATTATGAAATTGATTCACCCTCGTTTCTTTGTCAAGTACGTTTTATAGTGCCTCAGTATGATAGCAGATCTGTTGACTAAAGTCCAAAATGATCAAAAAAATATGAAAATTAAATGAACTTAAAATTTAAAAGATGCACGCAAATAATGACCATAGCGAATTTTTTTTTTTACAAAATGGACTAACGCTATCTGATGGCTAGAGGATAGAAGGGAGTAAAATAACTATGTAAAATCTTAACTTCTAAAAAAGCTTTCGAAGCCCTTCAAAATACGACCTAAAATCCGTTATTGCTCAAAACAACGATAAATCGATTCAATGCTAGAATTCGGTGTTTTGCATCCTACTGCAATTATACGAATGGACGAATGAAATATAACGTAGTTTTTGTGAATTAATAAAGAATGGCTAAAGTGGTTAGGTAAAACCGTTAGGTACTTCCAAAAACTATTCAATAGTCCACGGAGAATACGATCTATCGGCTATGCTACGGAAGAACACTCACTCTATGTCACAGATTGCAAGCCAGTTTCCGTTTATTGCTTATTCCGGCCAAGTTCGCTGGTGTGCTTCATGTCGCTTTATTTTAAACTTTTAACTTTTGATAAAGTTATTATAATAATGGAAAAGACAGTCCTAAATTTCCGATGATAACACGAATACCAGTAATGTTCCGAATGGCATATGATACAGTTTCTGTTTCCCCGTTGCGAAGTTTTTGATTGTTTAGTTCGATTTAGTTTCTAAGAATGCGTCATATATCTATTTGTATAGTATAAAATAAAATAAATACAACATATTTATTGTTTTTGTTGTTATAATGATTCACAATCATGCAAAAGTATTATCAACATTAGAAAGCTATTCACAAACCCACCGTCAACATGTTAAATGTCCCTTGCTCCCGGTATTAAGCGTTAAGCAAAGAAATGTGGTAGCACAATGGACTAAGACCCTCCATATCTTGATTTAAATGTACTTGAAAAGTAATCATATGATTTTCCCCTAAACAATTAGAACGCACAACAACAAATTAAAGCTTATTTTTTATATGATTACACAAAATTATTCTTACAGAAAAATTTAATATTTTTTTATTACAAAGTTTTGTCGTTCGTTCCATAGAAAATATTTTTGACATTCTATGGCAAACATGTTTTCACCTATTCAAAATACATTCCTATGAGGAATGTATTTTAAATATTATTATTATTATTAATTTTTATTCCACGGGGGCTGATATCAATATTTGCTTCCCTCTGAATTCACATCAGCGGCGTGCCGTTGTAATATTGTAATTTTGGTGGCATATGGCAGAACAGTTAATTAAGCTAGATCTTAAGAAAATTTCTTCTTTGCGTTTAAAGAACGAAATAATTATGGAATATATATTTTTTATAAGCTTTTATAACTAAACACATCTTAAGTACATTAACAATAAATATACATTTTCGTTCGCAATGATTCTTTTCATAAAACATTGAATTCTGACAAAATATGAATTCCTTTTTATGCAATTTTCTTTAATTAAAAGTGATGCTGAAAATGGTTACCACCAGCATCAATGCATGCGTCAACTCTTCACTTCATGTTTTCGAAGACGTTAATTACGTGATTATTTGATTGACTTAAGACGGCCCTGTCAGCCTATCATCCTGTTTGGAAAAAAATCGTGTAGATAATTATGAATCTGTCCAGCTGTGTACGCAGGAATATTATCGTGCCGAAAGTATCCTTATTGCCAAGGATACTTCGATATCATCTAGCTGCATTAAAACTTCATCTAAAAATTCTCTATAACGATTAGTTGTTATCGTGCCTTCAAAGAAAATTAGACTTATGATGCGGCCTCTGGATATTACCAACCCCGGATGAAGCATTGTCTCACGATGCACACCGGACCACACACAATACCGCTGAAAATTACACTGAAGTGGAACCAAGCGTCATCAAAAGATGAGTGTTATATCGAGGGTGTTGTATTTTTGTATTTTTATTGAAGATAGCACAATATTGTATTCGCTTATTAAAATCTACGGGGTGTAACTCTTTTACATCCCATACTCTATACGGATGAACTCCTTCTCACTGCTCGATAGCAACACCCATATGACAAATCTAGAACAATACACATTGTACGATGAAATTACTTTATTTCGTTGTATTGGAGTAAGAACAAATCAACATTTATTTAAATAAAAGTTTATAAAAAGGCTTTATATTATTATAAATGCGGTTCATACTGTGTGATAATATATACTCGAATACAACATAAATATGCACTTGTTTCCTGTCAATGTGTAAATCACTAAAATATTACTCAAAAGTAACCAAGTGGCTAAGTTCACTCAAAATAATATACGAAAGTATTGACATGACTTCCAAGGAAAGTAGTTTTTCATGTGATCGGTCAGTTGGATCAATCTGTATGTGTGCGATCTATACATCTGTTTGTTACATGCTATACCATATTTTCCAATCTTTTTTTATCTATCAGAAGTTTGCCATACAACGTCATACAGATCTATTTATCTATACATCAGTCAGCTGCTATTTATCTGTTTATGTACACATGTATTAAGTATATAAACAGATAAACGTAAAACATGTAGGCATGGCATACACCGGCACCTTAACGGCTGCAATACACACAGATAATAAACAGTCTACATACGATCACGGACGACTTTAAATTCTCGACATACGCACGAGCGCCCAGATTTCTTTTATACCCTCCTGATCGGCTCAATCTACGCGAAAGGGATATTACTACCACCGGTCGCTTTTTGGAGCTCGCGTACACAGTAAAACGGATATTCCACGCATCTACTCGTTTGAAGTTTAGTATTTAGCCATCTATTAATAGTGCCGCGTGTCGAGTACATCTTCCGGGATAGAAATATTAGTTCTTCGTGTTCAAAATCGCGCGCTTCTCCTGTTTTGTGTTTGCAACCGCGGATGTTGTGCGAAACATTCCCCGTTCTGCATTCCTGTTGTGCGCCTGGAAGCAATCCGTCGCAGGTAATTTTTACTGAAGAAATACTTCAATTAAAATTCATTTACATGTGTATAAGTTTTAATTTTATTACAATAATTATATTCACATATATATGAAAGGTTTCTTGATTCTACTATAAAATATTTAGAATAATTTCTAAGAAAAAATAAACTAAATTACCAGCTATTCCACGTTTAAAACGTCATAGAACGACCGGATGATGCTTCTTTTAACTCCTATTCACATGTTCAAAACATAAATATAACCCAATCACACAAATTTAGGACGCAACCTTATATAAACTTAAAATAGCTTTGATACCCTAGTACACATTAACCTGTATGTTTCCTATTTCTATAATGTTACTTGTTTTTAAATTCCTTGTCGCTGTGTCCGTTGTAATAATATATTACATTAGAATCTCAGATATATAGAATCTAGTCGCCTTAGAATTGATATATTAATACTCCATGACTGAAATAAACTCATGTTTCAAACAGTGTAAACAAAATTTTATGGTTGCTTTAAAATAAATAATTCGTAATGATTTATACGTCTATAAATATCGCAAGTTTAAAATAAGAAATCCGATATTCTGGCTGATAGTTTTGAATTACTAGCAATCAATCAAAATAACTATACATTTAGTTTAACTTTACTGGTGAAGATGGCAACTTTGTTGCCGAAATACAGCCTTAATATATTTGTGCGTTGTAAGGTACTTTTAAGTTTTTATGTAGTGCCTAGCATTGTGCCGTAGTTTCAAAGAAAGATCTACAACAATCATCTTTAAAACATATCTTACAGAGAAGGTTGCTCTTAAGTAAAAACTATTTATTATCAAATATAATATGAGGTGTGTAAATTAAGTAATGAGACTGATGTTTGTAAATATTTTTATTTGAATATAATTACAATTGAACGTTGTCTCCCTCCAAATAACTCCCTTGGGAAGCCACACAGCGTTGTAGACGCTTCTTCCATTCCTCATAACAGCGCTGGAACTCGGATATTGGAATCGCCTTTAGCTGGTCGGTTACAGCCGTTTGAATGTTTTCGAGTGTCCCAAAATAATGAATTTTCAATCTTGGGAAGAGGGAAAAGTCACAAGGACTCAATTCAGGTGAATAAGAAAGCTAACGAGCCACAGAAATATTTTTACTGGCCAAAAAACCGTTTATGAAAATTGCTGTATGACAAGGCGCATTGTCATGATGCAGGATCGACTCGTTCTCAATGTTTGGTCTCACACGCATGACCCTTTTTCGGAGCCTATCGAGAACCTGTAGGTAAAAATGTTTATTAACTATCTGACGTTGAGGCACGAACTCTTTGTGAACGATTCTCTGGTTATCAAAGAAACAAATCAGCATGCTATTGATCTATGATTTGCTCATTGCTTTCTTGGGCTTTGGAGAGCCATACTCTGGCGTTTTGTTTCCGGGTCATACTCGAACAACCAACTCCCAACACTAGTAATGACACGTTCCAAAAAAATTCATTATTTTCAATCGATTCCAAAAAGCCAAGGCACCTTTCTCTCCTGATGTCCTTTTCTTCCTGCGGAAGGTATTTTGGAACCATTTTCGAGCAGATCTTTCTCACTCCCAATTCGTTGGTCAAAACTTAACGAACGGTGGTGTGAGACAAATTCTACTGTTCCCTTATCATTCTGACCGTCAACCGACGATCTGAACGCACAAGATCGCGGGTTTTGTCGACATTGCCATCGATTCTTGCAGTTGAAAACCTTCCGCTGCGTGACTCAACTCCCATCGACTCTCTTCCTTCTGAAAATGCCTTAAACCACGGAAAAGCCTGGGCTTTTGACAAAACACTGTCCACGTGGGCCCGCTGAAGTTTTCCAAAAGTTTCTGTTGCACTTTGCCCAAGTCTGAAGCAAAAACTGATAGCACACCGTTGCAAATTAATGTCTTTCATTTGTAGAACCCACTAGGAAAAGTATCGCTTTACGATAAGGGAACATCGGCAGTGTGACTCTTTTGACAAAAAAACAAAAAAATGTGTCACAAACTTCAAGGGACCCAATATATGCAGAAAAGGCTTGGTGAACATGGCTTCGCAAATGTACGGTTTTCGAGATACGAAACATTTTGCGTTTACACCACTTTTTTTATTGTGTACAAACAAACAAACAATGTAATTTATGAATAAAGGCAAAATGTCAACGATGTGGCACCTCTGCCACAAGAACCTTCGAACTCATTTGCAAGCTCCCACATTGGCTTGGATTCGATGGCATTCTTGATCTAGTCGTTGCTGCAGCTCCTCGATGTTATTTACAGGCGCAGGATGCAGTATAGTTTTCAAATGTCGCCAAACAAAGAAATCCGGAGGGTTTAAATCAGGCCATGTTGCAGGTCATGATACAGGTCCGCCCTTACAAACCACCTTCGTGTAAAATTCTGTGTAAATGCTCTAACGGCAATCAGAAAATGCGCCGGAGCACCATCGTGCTGGAATCCCATTTGTTAGCTTTGGTTTAAAGGAATGTCGTTTAATACAATGTAAGAGTAAAATAGCGAGGATTCGTAAACTGTGTATTAATCACTGAATGTCAACTAGAAACTGTATGTATGTCAAAACATCTATCGACTACGATAAGAAAATGCAAGTTTATGTAAATGAAAAAAGAGTTAGCAAAAAAGCTTACAAATGCTACATTGGTCCATTTGCGGACCAATATTCATTAAGACTTCTCTGCATATTTTGGGCCGTACTATCCCCCTCAAAGTTTGTGAAACATTTTTGTTACGACAATAATAAACTATCCAGCTATTTTACCATTAATCTTCGCTAATTTAATTTCATTTTGGCTTAAAGATTTTTTAGGCGTTGTAACTTTTAACTACTATGGAAATCTATAACGACACATTGTATTTCCCATTCCAGTCATTTTGTTTTATTCGTCCATTGATTTTTACTATATTATTGCACAATTTCAATTATCATATTGTTCAGTAAATCTCGAACAAATGTCTGTTCGATCGTCATTCGTATGTGTAACTATATGTTATCTTCTATTGTTCTTCATTTTAGTCATCCTTTCTTTAGTTTCAATTGATATTAATCAGTAAAGATAAGCATTTTACGTAAGTGTGTATATAACTTTAATTCTAAATTCGTTTATATACAAACACATAAACTTAAAAGCAAAAATTGTTACTGAGCAAAACAAAAGTTGTCTGAACTATTTAGATTTATTGAAGGCCAAACGATTATAATTGCCTTCAGGAGGCTAATCAAAATAGCTACCGAAATGTAAAAGTAATGGGTATGTATAATCTTAGGACTTCAAATGATTATCTCATAAAATTTATACCAAGAACTGTGAAGGGTTGTATTTAAATGTCGTTTGCCTAGATAAGATGTCATTCACAAATGCAAACCAGCTAGATCGTTATATCAATAGCCAAGCTATTAAGTCGTAAAACGGAAAATCGTTACATCTTTAGACACACTATACCTAGGTATACAGATTACAGATTGATAATATTAAAATGAGTATGGGGATTATTATCTTCATTGTATTGTATATGCGCACATCAAATAAATAATATATACCTTACGCTATCCAAACTTACAATCATATCTTTTAGACAGTAATCTATATACGCAAGCAAGTTCCTGGAAGTCCGTAGTAATTTTTTTGCGTTTAACTAGATCGGGAAACATGATTTACTTTGTAAATTTGAAAGTAACGTGTGGTTGGACAATTTTAAGATCAAAACTTGGTTACTAGTGTGTTACCAGTGCACAGTCCTTGCCATTATTTCAATGTGCTACTAATATACACTGAGAAAAATAATTTTGTTTAATTTTCATAACCAAACATTGACAATTTATTATTATTTATGTAATTATACAGTATGATTCTGTAAATTTTCATTACATACAACTGAAAATGTTCTAGAATCTCTTTCATACAATCACAATGGTTTTCCAAGAAAAAAGAATTTATAAAACCTAACACTTAAAACACACGGCCAGCTTTAATGGTCATTTGTTCTAATGGTCATTAAGTAAATTAGCAATTTACAAACGAAAGTGACATACTAGAGAAATTAGGCTTACTCAATCTCATGCATCAGCTGATTCGTTTGTGGTTATATCCTACCCCCAAAAAAGAGTAATAATGAGAATAAGGGGGTTATTGGAATTAGAATTATTGATAGATTAAAATGTGTTAGTTGCTCCAGCATGTAATATGTTTTTAATAATGTAACAATCTGAGATTACAATTTTACAACCATTTAAAAATTCATTTTGTACATGTAAACAAAACACCGATTGTAAGCCAACCAATACTCATTTACAGATGCCGTATTTTTAAATTCTTCGGCAATTTCAACCGATTGCCGGCAATGGTCTGTTTCAAACGCCATCCCAGTTCCTAATAGCCATACATTGAAATGGTCGTATTTATGGCCATTGTGGTTGTTGTTGTTGTTTGTATCCTAATGCAGAGGCCTATTGTGTCACTCTACATTAGGTTTGTTATCGTGTGTGTGTGTGTGTGTGAAATGTATGGCTTGTTACTGCCTCTCCTCGCCGTAGAGGGTAGCAGTGTTGATTTATCCTCAACACTGAAGGGTACCAGGGCTACCGACCACCCTTGCTGCAACCGATCTATAGAAAAACGGGTTGCCGCAACGGAGATTCGAACCCGACATTCTGTACAGGTGTCTCACGCTCTTACCGCTGTGCTATCCCGGCATTTATGGCCATTAGTGTTGTGGTAATGTAATATAAGAAAATGTCAGTTTGGGCTTAATGGCCATTAATGTTGTACGTGTGTGGAAGGTATAAAACTAGAATTTTTAACTGAAAAAAGTGTTCTGCAAATTTTTAATTTCGTGAACATAAGAAAAGAGATTGATAAAACTGCTGTAGAATTTACATTTTGTAAACTCATATTGAGTAGTTATGAGAAACATTCGTAAAAAAGTGTCACTAAAAGCCTACAACAAAAATAACTTCTAGAATTCTTACATGTTGTTATGTTGCTTAACTAAGAAACGGATTTATAAAACCTAAAGCTGAAAATCCGGTCTAGAATACTTACATTTCGTAAACTTGACTAGTTCCCATAACCCCATTCTACAACCTCATACGATGCATTGGAGTCGCACACCGTCCCAATGACGGTATATGTGGTTGTGGGTGTTATCAAATATTATATAAATATGGTCAATGGTTAGTTCCATTGGTGAAACACAGATGTCGCCAATAGTCGTATTGTTTAAATGTAATCTAAACAATATGTAAAAGAAATATTTCATATTTCAGACAACACCCTTATATTTTAATGTTTATTTATGCATATACGATTCCCCACATGCGATCGTATTTGCTTCATTGTATGTGTAGTATAGTTAGGTCAAACTATGAAACCTGTTAAACTAACAGATATATGCTTTCTCTATATTCTACAATAAATTAACAACAACAAAAGGAGAAAGTTGCTGCGACAGCGAAAATAATTTTAAGTACCAACACTTCAAGGGTTTACTTCAAACAAAAATTTAGCTAAAAATTATCAACACTTCCATTTTTGTTGACTTAACAAATTCCTTTTTCTCAGTGTATTAAACTCGTAATGCTTTAAGTGTAACATGTAACAACATTTACACATACATACATAACTGTGTTGATTATTATGAATAGAGCAACTATTTCACCTTGTGTCTTAATGTGGAACTACCATTGTTTTAAATATAGATGTGCTAAATACAAATTTTGCCGCTTCTATTACTAAACACTTTCGTACACACAGTAATGTAATAAATAATTCATGCGAAATATTTTATATATTCGATATTTTTAGCTACAGCTTTATCTCGGAATGAGTTTATTTAACTCACTTTTATCGCGATAGCTCACCACAAGGTATAGCATAAGAACAAAGGGAATCATTTCCCTTTGGCACAACACTTGCTATGATTTGTTGGTACAATGCATGTTTGTTTCTAATAAACTCCTTTCATTATTAATATTCTCGCAATGGAAATATCGCAATTTCAAAGGAATTAAAAAGAAAACGCTTTTCGGTTAGCGCTTTTTAACTTGAAAGAAATGATGAAAGCTGTACGCACACCCTTAGCAGTATTTAAACCAGTAATCGTTAAACCAAATGTTAAGATTTAGCCTGAATTCCTCGTAAAATTATTAATTGCAGTTACACGTCCCGTTGATTTCAGCCGTTGCCTGTTACTAAATTGTTTAGGCGAATTGACAATATTTATCAAGAACTTTCGTCATAGTAACGCGATGCTTAGAATATCTTCTTTTGCGCTATAAAAGCGTCTGTTTATATAATATGAACGAACTAGTAATAGCGGTATTTCTGTTCGCCGCTATCCCAATAAGAAACACTTTCGCAAGGAAAAAGCGACGGTTTGGAGTGATTTGTTTGAAAGGTTTAACTATGATTGCCTTAGGCGCTATGGGGTCTAAAGTGTACGTTTTGCGTAAGCGTGCTAATTTAGATGTTCTAGTTCTCAAGTTCTGTGATGATTGAAAGTACTGAGGGTCAATGAGGGACCAATCAATCAACAAGTACTAAGCAATAGAGGCGTAATTAGAGCTGTACCTAAAACAATCCTTTATAGTTTAAATTTATTCTTTCTTTACTAATTTTCTTTTTCCTTAATCATCTAACAATCTAAACAATTGACAATTGATGCTTTTATATAAATATGCCATTAGACTGACATGATATATCAAGTAGCCAAATAAGTTCATGCGGTTTTTGTTTCAAGTAGAGTGCCGTGAATATTTTTTAAGTTGCTGATCGATAGCCCTTGTTTGTTATCTGTCATCTACTTTAGAATAAATCCTTCTTTTTCGGATACAGACACATTTTGTGTTTTTTGTTTACTTCCTAGTTTTAAATAAAACTTTAATTCGTGGTTGTTTACTCTTTGAGCACAGACCTGGTACCAAAGCAGCAGTGGCCGCTCGAGAAATATGTACCACATTCGAATATGATGCCGTAAGTGATCGAACAGCACATAAGTGATTCAAAAATGTTTTTTCGGGACATTTCAGCTTGCTCGATGAAGCACGCTCTGGGAAACCAAAAATCATTAACAACGAGGAAATTCAACAGGTTGTGCGGGGAAAATTCGTATATAACATGCATACAGCTTGCAGAAAGGTTTAAATGTGAGTGATGAAACCATTTGTTTACACCTTCATCTACTAAGAAAGAGGTGGAAGTTAAGTAAATGGATCCCACGTGAATTGTCAAATGACAAGAAATTAAGTCGTCTTAGTAGTTTGGCAAACATTTCACGCAACGATAATGAACCAATTTTTTTATTAGAGTTCTACAAAACCGGTATACAAAAATTGGTATCACGTTTCCAGAAGGTCATTAAGTGTGATGGTGATTACTTCAATGAATAATACTGCATAATTGTTTCTTAGTAAATATTTATATTTTACCACCATGCAGCACGTACTTATTTGATTACCTGATATCGACGTGTTTATTTATAACAGCTTTCGTCTCCCAATGAATCCATATGCTGTACGCATTACTATTATTCGTTTTCGGGAATATGTACAATTTAAAGTTGGGCAAAAGTTGGATAAAAACTTGACATACTTATTTTATAAATTGGTTGGGTATGGTTTTTTTTTTAATTTTCGTTATAGAATTCCAAAAATATATGTTTTAATATTCAACAACAACAACGCTAACGTAGATTTCACCAGAAACTTTTTAAAGAAAACAAATTTATGAACGTGCTTAAATACCGTAGAAATGAAAAGATCAGAGAACAGCAAATAAAATCGTGTCGCATTGGCAGCCTGATACTGTACCTGATACTGCATGGCAGCTTTTCATAAATTCTTGCTTTTAAATGTTGCCAACTTCACCGGTACAGACCAAAGTACACTTCAGTTTTTGAGTGTTTTCACCAATAATAATCAATAACTGATAGATCTGGAATACGATTTGGAAAACCCTCATCCAAATGAGGTCAGACAGGCATTACATCATATGTTGATTCAGAAATATTTCTTGGAAAAACGGAATCGTCTGAATCGGAATAGAAAAGCTGTATGTGCCGGGATGACTTTATACTTATGGAAAATAGAAATATGTCGCACCACTAAGAACCTGTAATTTTTCGATCAACCACACACAAAATTCGCTTTTAGGAATTTTGGGTATGAAACTTCATTATTTAATGGCAATTCTCGGTAGTCTAATAACGACAGTTATGCTCATTAGCATCTCCGTTTAAAGCAAGGTTAATTTTGCTGGAAAAAAATATGCCCTTCACAAAATTATCGTTTTTATTATTAATGCACAGTTGTCGTATTAGATGATAATGAATTGATTTCGTCAGTCAAAATTGTCCTCGAATTAGATACTGTTAACTAATACATATATGTTGAATGTACAGATGTGGTGTGTTAAGTTTATTTGCAGGCATATTACCGTGTTTGATCTACATCGACTTTTCTTGCTGCTCTATGGGGAATGAATTGTTGGAGCTCAGAATATTACGCCTTTACCCTGAGCTTCAGCAAAGCACTAACAAACAAAAAACTATTCCCTCTTTCAATAATCCTAATAAATGTCTACCATCTGTTGGAATAATTATTGAAAATAATTTCTTGTGAATTCCGTAAAACATCAATAAAACTCAGTATATCATTTCCTTAATAAATGAAAATGAAAGTATTGACTTTTATATGATGATACGCGGTGTAAAGAAACAAGAAGTAGAATTATTTTCGCCTTTCGACACTTACCTACCGCATTTGTCATGCAATTTCTGGGCGAATTACTGTGAAATTTGAGGTCTCTTTTCGTTAAAATATTACCACAACATTACGTACTAATAAAAGCACTAATTCGTATACTTTCCGCAATATTTAGGGCACGTATTGTGCATGTACGATATGCAATATGTGTATTTAGTAACATTCGCACGTATGTAAAAGCTAAATACCCTTGAAAACATTACAAATTTAATTAACATGTAACCGCAATGTTGAGTGATTACTTCCATTCAATACGCATAAATTTATACCGTATGATGGATGTTCATGTGTACAGTCAATATGGCGCAAAATCACGCGGACGCATATTTGTTGTACAGATAATTTCAGAAAATTCAGTTATGAAATTAAATAACACAACCGTAAAACACAGTATATACAGCATACACAGTATATCAGCACAAGATCAGGCGATGGCAACAAATTACATCAATAAACACATTATGAAAATCGATATTGACCCCAGATGCCGCCTTTGTAAAGAACAGGGCGAGACAATTCACCACCTGATAACCGGATGCCCAATATTGGCAAAGAAAGAGTACCTAGAACGTCACAATAACATGAAATACTGTAAATATTACAACTTTAGAGTAGCAGAAAAATGGTATTTGCATACGCCAGATAAAGTGGCAGATAACGAAAACGCGACTATCCTATGGGACACACAAATCCACACAGACCGGCATATATCGGCCAATAAGCCCGATATAGTAATTAAAGACAGGGAAACCAACAACTGTAATCTGATAGATGTAGCAGTACCATTGGACAATAATGTCCAAGAGAAAAGATTGAAATATAAAGATCTTCAAGTGGAAATACACAAAGTATGTGGCATATGAAAACACACGTAATACCAATAATTATAGGGGCCTCAGGAACAGTTGACAAAAACTTTGACGCAAATCTCCGTATAATACCAGGGAATGATAAAAAAAGAAATATTCTGTCAACTGCAAAAAGTACCAATACTTGGCACGGCCCACATAATCAGAAAAGTTCTCCGACAGACTGTCATCTGTTTTTAGGATCGAGGCTTGATCCCGACAGATAAGTAACACTGGCTGGAAATGAACACGCCGGGACAAAGAAGAAATAATAATAATAATGGTTTATTCCTGAAATCCTCCGCGTATCATCTACGTATGTAACGTAATCTTATAGAGCAAAATCGTAAAAGAACAGACTAGGTGATTTAAGGGGTCAACGATTAACGGTCCTAAAACTTAATAATCTATCGTGAAATGTAAATATTTCCTCGCAAGAACAACTTTATACAGTTCTGCAAATAAAGAAAATATTTTTGAATCTTTCTATGAGCAAACATCTATACCTAAAAAATCAACTAAAACATTAAACTTCTTAGAATATTTGGTAATTATGGAAATAATAAGGTAATTATCTTTCTCCCAATAAGCACTACTCGGCGAAAGCTACCATACTACCTCAAATTTCTATTCGCCTCTATACGAATATGTATATCAACATAAGTGTACCTATAGGTCGCACTAGCATACTGTATATTAATAAGACATGTTTGATCTTAAAATTAACACCAAACTATACGTTTCTTTGTGCTTTCAAGTTAATAAAGTGTATAATAGTTATGCCGACCTTGGAAAAATTGTAATATCTTAGTAACACAACATTAACATACTCTAAACTATATTTGCACATATTAGATAATGTAAAAATGCAGGTAAACAAAATAATGTCCTCAACTTTATAATATAATTCTTATAAATACAGGACGACTGGAATCGAATCTCTTGTATACCAATTTTCATGAAATAAATTCATACATAAAACATATACATACGAAAAATCGCACTACACTAATTTACAATTTTAAACTAGGTTTGGAATTGATATTATTCCGTACATTATTATTAAATTATTAGAATCAAAAAAGATTGAGTGATAATTTGAAGAACCTACACTTCAGCTATAAATACACATCTATTAATGCAATAAAAACAACAAGCCAAGCATAGCATTTTCATTAAAATAATTCTGTACTAGAATGAAACATACAGATAACGACACAACACATATTCACCTTACATTGCGATTGGAATATCAACGCGTAAAGTTCGTCCGTGATTCACTCATTTCATTGTTGACATCCTCCCGGTAAGATACCGAAAACAATAAATTGTAACATTTCGACTAAACAGACCTTTGACATCCGGCGGTGAGATTACAGTAATTTGCGGTTTCGTGATTACAAGAGTAATTTGCTTTCTAATCGTTATTTATTAGAATATAACAAATCTATACGCCGCACGCATTGATTGATACTTCGCGTTCGAAGCATTGCATTAAAAACTGAATTTATAGCCTAGTATTTTGACTACGTTTGTTATATTGTTCACCTTGGAACTGGTGAACAAGTGAATCTAAAATTTTAAATAATAAAATAACAATTACAATACGGTTTTTTGCAGAACTCGGGCATTTTTTCTAGATCGCGTTCGAAGAATAACACGCCCATACACGCGGAGTGGGCAAATCTTCATGATCCATGTAAGAAGATAGACAAACCAAGATAAGCATCCAAAGAATGGACTCGAGAGTTAGTTGACTGCATCTACGGTTCCCAAATACTTTTTGTCGTGCACCAACGTGGATATCATGGTTTCTAACATGGACCCCATGCCGCAGCCACGCAACGCTTTTGGAAACTAAATAAAATGGCCCGAGTTTTATACATTAAGAATATTTTGTTTGCTTACATTCTCTAGTAAATTTAAAACTCTCTTTTGAAGCAATTTATTTTTAATATTTTATTAACTATATTTTAACTTATCATTTATTTTTTTCGTAATTCTAAAATTAAGCCGTGGACCCCAAGTAAAATGGGCGGGATCTCTTAGGGGTTCAGGCATCACCAATTGAGAAACGCTGGTTTTGATCACAATAAGGCACTTGGCGTAATGGACCAATCTGAAACTTAAAAGTCAGCGAAAGAACAGGACTCTTTGGGTTCTACTAGTTTGCAGAAAGATTTGCCGGTGGGAGAACACAAGAGAGGCATTTGGTTGTTTTTAAATAGTCTATTATCAAACTAAATAGTCATACAGACAAATGTACAAATGTAAAAATAAATGTGTATATTTCACACTTAATCGCAACTCATATTTAAGCCTTTCAGTAGGACATTATTATGTCTATGTGTACATTTGATGTATACGTCAGTATAGCACCGTACACGCGCTGTGAGGTTGTTGGACCATATCCGAAGTTGACTGGGCGCAACCGTCCTTTGCACATAAGCGAAAACACGGCCACCGGATACCTTTCCAACTTCTCTTCGTACCCAGCCCCGTATATATGCACTCGTTTCTGGTACCGCGGTTGGTGTACTGGTGCGGTCGCAGGTAAGCAGCAAGCGGGCGCGCGGCTCGGCAGGCGGTTGTACCCTGTCAACTGTCCTGGATATGAACGGGTCTCCAGTCGACGCAACGGCCGTTGCTGTTTGTCTTTTTCAGCGCGCACAAAACACTAAGACCCAAAATAAAAGAAGGAAAGGAAGCATCTAGTACAAAACTTTCTTTTGCGTTTAAGTCAGAAAGCCCTGTTTATTAAACTTGCTCACGTTTCTATTTGTTCCTATTTTTAAATATTAATAGTTGTTTGTCGCCCAAGTATTCAATACCACATATTGACTTCATAACCCTGATGTAATAAGGAATAGTAGACCAACAGACAATTGCCAAAAGAATGTTATCCCAACAATTTATTTTAAATTAAATTTCTCCGAGGACAAGTATAATATCTGCACAAACAAAGATTTATTAGATATTCGCGTATTTAATATAGTTAGTGCATGTATGAGACAGCAGCTTTATCACACTGGTACCATGTATGTAACGTGATAACTCTATTCGGGTACATATCATGCCTACATATACATATATGTGTATATACACTTTCAGTTAGAAATGTATACAGGCTGTCAATGTGGTAATTGAACAACTTTTCTACGCATTCACCGGCAAATTTGCTTCCGCTGCCGTATTTGATCGTGCATTGATTGTGCAGGGTCAAGAAACCTACACACTTCGCTTATGTACACACCTGAAGCATAAATAAGTATGCCCAGTCAAAGTACTTTAGAGAATATGGTAGATATATAAATTATAAATAATAAAGGTACACTATTTACTAAATTAATAAAATCGCTTGTGTTTAATATTAAGTTAAAATAACTCTGTTACATGTTTTGCATTGACTTAGGTTGGTACATCCCTATCAAACTTGAAATTATTTAATTAGATATTTTTCAAACAAACCTAATATTATACAAGTTAAAAATATAACTAAAAGATCGGTGTACAAGTCATAATTATTATTTAAAAAAAAACTCGGAAGTCATGAGGGATATTACAGACATTATAGACATAAGATTAACACTGCCGCATCTTCTACGTAGACCTTAACATATGTATAGTCCAGATGTACTTATATACCAGCATTTATAGGGTCAAATGCGGTTCTGGTACTGATTATATTTGCGTTTCGCCGTATCAGACCCGCTTCCGCGCTGGGTGTCTGCAAAAAAGCGCATTTCTAACATCTGTTCGCCATCTCAAAGGACATATTTTAAATATTCTTTGTTACTGAAGAGTAGACGGTAGTAGCGTATGTGGTAATACATCGTCTTCTCTTTGTGTTAAAATAGAACGTTGTTAGAATGGCGAGATCCATAAAGAAAGTATAAGTTTGAGCAGTTAATGCTGCAAAACAAAGAAATTTCACATAAATGATGGGTGTTTTGTTTTTAAAAATTACTTGTCTTACGCTTATTTTTCAGAGGACGGTTTGAAAGAAATGTTACATTTTATTTGTGCACTGATTATTTCATTATAACTTTGTTTCGTTTTACTAAATTGTCGATAAATTCTAGTACTTAACAGTTGTGTGCATACATCTGTGGACAATGTATTAACCACTAGTTTTGGTCCACAACGTAATATATGTGAATCAAATGATTAATAAGAAATGAATTAGCAACATAAATGCTACAACATACAGAAATACAGTGTGTGTCAGAAAGCAATATCTGGGCAAGATCACAGAACAGAAACAAAAATCTAATGAGAAATATATTCAATACGGTTGCAACAAAACAAAAACAAGTTGGACAGTAATCAATAACGAAACCGAAAGGTTGGGAAATGAAGTTAACATAAAAAACAAACGACTGTGAAGGAGGCTTCTGAATCGGAAATCTTAACATAAAAATATTGTGTCATACTTCATACTTCTTCGCGAGGTGCACAAAGTTCGGACTTTTATGTATATTTCCTTTATGTATGTTTCTTTCAAGTAGTTTCTGAAAACATTCGAGGCATGATACAACGTTTTGACATTTTCTATTCAGAACAGAGCGATTGTCGCTGCGTGTAGCTTTTGCGCCAATTTATACACAGCCATTCATACATAGCTGTATAAATTTTACCATGTATATTCCTTCTGCAACAATAAGCTAACATTTTCAAACGCAGAATTTCACGATCACGGGGAAAATGAAATGAATATTCATTATTTTAGTAACATAACTGTCCCTGAAAATATTGGTTTCTGAACAAGTATATTCCTTCAAATTTCAGTAGTCCTATCAGTTCTTAGATATCTATTTTCCTAGATTCTAAAATACCATGGTAATAGGATCTATGATAATCTATAACCGCACCCCACGCGTCACGTGAGTAGGTATCCTTTAAAATCCGAGGTAGAGTGAAAATTCCGTTTTGTTGATGGATTAAGAAAAACATGTCTGCTACTCCTAACCTAAATTCATCTTAAGGAAACTTTAAAAATCAACGAATTACTATCGCTAATTTACTTGTAATAAAATCCTTGCTTGTGTAATCAAATAACCTTCAAACTTCAGTATTAAAGGATTTCAGATAAGTAAATCGCGATAATACTTCAAGACGTAACTAGTGATAATTAAAAGCGATTTTTAATATTTTAATTATACATATAAATAATTTTTATTTTTTATGAATTTCTTCAGAAATTGATATGAATGTTTATGTATGTACATTTAAGTATTGCAGTGGCCAGATGTAGGCAGGGAGAATAGATCAACGATTGGTTCTACATAAAGATTCAAAATACCATTGGCGTAACAGTCAATATTTAATAAATCAAGGTTAATATTGAATGAAATAAATTTATTGGAATGGGAAATATTTTTACTAATTTATTAATGAGATTAAGAATGACATAATAATAAGTAGTTAAGAAATCCCAACAAAAATCCGGGTTCAAAGAATCGACTTAATTGTACGCATATAAAGAAATATTAAAGATTAACTTAAAAGGGATTTATTATGCTTCAACAATATAAAACATATCAAAACAATTAAGGTAAGTTATGGAAATTTAACTATTGAGTGCCGTGTGTGTATAATCACAATCGTAATCGCCGTGGCTAATCATTATTGCATTCATAATTTGACTTCGGATGGCTTTATCAACTTTATTTATTTTATTTAATAATAATCAACCTGGATGACACAGGTGTATGAGTTTTATCAAAAAAATGGATAAAACATTAATTGAAATATTCCTTTAAACTACCTATAAATAACTTTATCAGTCAAATAAGATTTCAACATATCTTTGAAATTATTTACATGTTCACATTTAGTTAAATTCGATGGCAGAGAGTTAAATAATGTTAAGCCCATACAATTTGGAGACAATTTACTAACTTCCATTCTAACAAAATGCACCCTAAACTGATTTCCAGCCCTCACACCGTAGCGATGAATTTCACTACTCTTCACAAACTTTGCCCTGTTCAAAAAATATGTACACATAGTCCGAAAATGTGTAAGCCCGGTAATGGCAATATTTGAAATTCTGGAAAGAGCTCCCTGCAACTATAGGTACTGCATACATTTGCGATGATTCTCACAGTTCGCTTCTGGGCCACAAAAACAGCATGTGCAGCAGACGGTTCTCCCCAAAAACCAACGCCATATCGCAGTCTACTCTCAACCCAAGGCATAATATGTAGCTATCAACTGCTTTCTTGTTAGTACATACCTTAAATTACGAAATAGGTACATTAAGGAATTGAGTTTAGAAACTAAATATTTACTATGGTCTTTCCATGTAAGACTCTGATCCAAATGTAGGCCTAAAAATTTAGTACTATCCGTAGATGATATCATTTCACCGTCAATACAGAGATTAAGTGACGGTACACTATGTTGCCTACTGTTGAATGTCACATATTGGGTTTTATCTACATTTAATAAGAGTTCATGTTCGCTCAATCACTGATTAAGCCTGTTCAGAAAATAATTACATTTATCTTCTAGAGTTTCTTTTACTTTATCAGATATAACAACAGAAATATCATCAGCATACAAATTTATATGACTGAGATTGTCCAAAAATATTTTCAATGGCATTAATATATAACATACTATTGTTGAGACTAGTAGAATTGATAGATTTTATAACTCCTTCAAAATTAAAATTCAATCATACAATCTGCTTCCGATCACTCAGAAAAGATGACACCCACTGCAATGCAATCCCCCTGACACCAATAGCCGACAACTTCCTCAACAAAATGGCATGATTGACCCAATCGAATGCAACAGGACACTCGCCCCCGTCAAGGTAATTTAATATATTTTGATAGAATGAATCAATAGCAATAAGCGTTGACTTCCTACGAACAAATCCATGCTGATTACAAGTCCCAACAATCCCCACGTTTATATATGGGACTTATTTTACTTAATTTCAAACTGTGTGGAAATACGGCATTAGTAAATGACAGATTTATTAAATGCTGAAGCGAACGAGCAATAGCATTTGCCACTCTTTTCAATAAAATAGCAGGTATCTCATCAAATCCTGATGACCAGTTAGATCAAGAAAAGAAGATTTCTGCCAATAGATGGCACGTACGTTCAAAAAATTAAGTATATATTTAAAAAATATATATATATAGAGGTATATTTATATATTTTTTAAATATATTTTTATATACTTAATTTTTTGACCAGTTAGATTTCAAACTTTTTGTTAGAATAGAGATAACCTCATTCAGGTCAAGTGGGAATAAGAAAACTGATGATTGTATATTGCATATTGTATTATTGATGTCAGATTGATCTAAATCTGAGAATTTTGAAACAATATTTTTATGAGTGTCAATAAAAGACATATTAAAAAGATTAACAACCATTTCTGGGTTACTAATACACTTCATTATTATCTATTAAATCAATATTTTTAAAATTACGTGTTTTACAAGATAAACTATCTACTATGGCATGTAGTAGCACGGATAACATATATTAGCGGAATTCATTATTTTATTTTGATAATATATTCTAACTAATGTTTCTAAGTCTTAATACCTTTTCTCGATATTGATGACGTGTCTACATCATCTGAAATTATGGACATTAAAAACCACTACCTGTCTTTGAGAATGTCTCAGTTTATAAATCCCTAACAGAGATATTTTGAGGTGCCCCTGAGAAGTACTCGAAAGGTATTATTGCAACTAATTGTAAGTGGGCTTGCACACTTTTAAAGACGATTACAGCATATCGCTACTCTTCGCCGAGACCAACCGAGACTTGTGGGGATTGCTATATAAACTGTTATTAAATTAAACTCAGAAATACAAATATATCTAATATGTCAGTAAGATAGGCAAGTGTGTTGACATTAGCATACCTTTGATCTGTTGTAACTTCAATATCAATATCTTGCACATGGCTTCAGTGTAATTTTTATATATGTAAGTATATACATATTGCAGCTATTTATACCGCATCGATTGCTTACTCACATCTATGAAACTAATAATACAGTCCTTGTTTGCTACCATACAATTGGAAAAGGAAAATTAACAACTTAATTTTATTTAAATAGATTCCCATTATCAAAATATTATTTCAAAATTGGAAATAACATGTCACATAGTTTAATTGCAGAAGTAACGCTAATTCCATATTAAAGAATAGCAAAGTTTCGTAATAGGTAAAGCAATTTACAAAAGAATTGATTGATGACGTAAATTAGTAAGCAATCCTGGAAATAATTAGGAAATGAGAAATGTATTATCGTGATTAAATAAAAAAAGTGAATTTAAGCATCGAGAAAATGAGCAAATTCATATAAAAACCGCAACTTTTTGGAGCATATGACTGACTTACCATATTCCAATCTGATAAGATTGCACCATTATAAAAGATACAACTTTGAAATGAACTTGAAATATTTGTTCCGTTTTCACGTCTAAACAACTGAACCGATTTTGATAAAAAGAGTTTCTTCAGGGAGATCTAATCTTGCAATTTCGGGTAATTAAACTTCCGATTTTTTAAAGGAGAGGGTAATTCGAAGGAGTTTCCGTTTATTTTTGCCAGATTGGGAAGAAATTTATGTCACTTGCCAGCTTCATACCTAGAACTAATCCCCAAAATCAGGCGAGAGGAGCGCAATTCGAGAAGGTGGTGTTACTTACTTTCGTCGGATTGGGATAAAACTTATACATATGTATTCTACTGATACAATAATGATCAAATCGCATCAAGTATGGCAGGAAGAGAAAAGTTGTTCCAAATTTCTTAAAAGACTACGAAAATTACAAGGAAAAGAAAAGAGATCGCCAGGGTGTGCAATCAGCAAGGAATACACGAAATAATGTCAATTCATTGACCTTCGTTACACTTTAAATGAATTTTTGCAAACCTCTTTACTGATTTTATGTCCTGGAGTTAGTGACGATTTTTTCGTTTTGCTAGTTTAATGTAAATATACAGTGCGTATCGATTGATTTGGTTATAGGAAACCATGATTTAGGTGGCCGACTACAAGGAGGCGCCTGCATGTCACACATTACTTGGATTCCATTCATTAGCATTAGAATCGATGGGAAAAGCTTTAACAGTGTAATTGCGTACTATGCTATTTAATAAAATTAAATATATTTCATCATCATCAAATCATAATAAAATTATATCATTATATATATCATTTTGTTAAAATAAACAAAAATGTAACTCAAATTTTCTTGTATTATGACGAAATAAACCATTACTGTAAACGAAGCTATAAAACTAAAACGATTTAACGAGCAGATAACTGTACTAAATTTATAAACAAGAAACAAACAAACAATGATTATCGATAAAAATGCGTAATATGTGTAAGGTGTAATAATCTATCTAATACTCGAACCGTATTTTGCATTGTTGCAATGCTCGAATAAGGCCTATCTGGAAATTTAACTGCAAATAAATCACACGTAACTTCTTCCAAATGGTGAACATAATACAGGATCTCCCAAGTTGAGTGGTCTATTAAAATATTTTAGGGAAGGAAATACACAAAAATTCTGAAAATAAGTAGACGAAACTAGGCCGAAGTGATCTTTCAGAGTATATTATTTTCACTTTTGTATCACTTCCGGTTGACCGGAAGTCGCCATTAATAAAGTATTTATTGGCTTAACACAGAAAAAAAATTACAAAATGAGGACAAACGTACAAAATAAGGAGAAAAGTAATTTAAGTCACTTCAAGTTCACTTTTACGTCTTCAAAAAAAAAATAAGCCTGCCTCGAAAAACATTTCTTGACAGTTTCATTTCGTAGCAAAACTTACAATTAGTTAGTAAAAGATTTTCTTTTATAATTGTTAGTGTTGGTTTTAAGTGATAATATACAATAATTAATAATTTTATCTCATGGTTTTTACCTTTGGGGCAAGATTAAATCCGATATTTATTCTAAAGCAATAAATAATACTATCTCAGAAATCGTGTTAGGAACATGTTTCGAAATTTAAAACCTCTTGAAATAAGACGGGCAACTACAAGAGTGTTCTATTGCGGGTTAGAACTTGAATGAATAGCAGACAATGTGAAAATCATTTATCTTTAGAGCATTAGTATTTAGAAACTGGAGTTGCCACTACTTTAGTATTGCACATTATTTCTTAGTTTTGTACATTTTTAAGTAATGGTTAAGTAAACAAATGTTTGATTGAAACTTATTGCAAAAAATTTGGTTAATTCCAGCAAAATATGCCATTAAAATACACAATTATTAATAATAGGAAAACGAAAGGAAATACGTATAATATAAATATATATATATTTATATATTATATATATATATATACATATATATATATTTATATATTATTATATATATATAAACCTAATACTAATCGCTGCAGAATTTGATTCTGTGTATCATGATGTAAAAATATACAGAGTGTTTGATTTAAGAAAATTGAGTTTTTGACAGTTAAACATAATGTGATTCGACACCATATCGCGACCGGACTGTATAATTTTCAGAGTTATTTAGGCTATGATTTCAACGCCAAAGGGTTATACCTTAAAAATGACAAACAACTTGAATCTTGAAATTTAAAAGTGTCGTAAAAACAATTTTTTAAATGAAAGGCAGGCAAAACGATTCTTACCGAAGTTTGAAGGTATCTTAAAATAGGTTACATTTAGGTACAGGAAACCTTAACTTGTATTTGTATATCGAATAACGTTTATAATCAGAATTTGCAATAAAAATTATAACATTAAAATAAGAAAGTTAATGGCGCTTCCGGTGATGCAAAAGTGAAAATAATTTACCCTAAAACTTCAGTATGGCTTATGGCAGTGTACTTATTTTCAGAATTTTTGTATATTTCCAACCCCAAAATATTTTAATAGGCCCCTCAACTTGGGAGTTTTATTATTAACCCCTTAGTGCACAGTGCTTTTATGGAACTGCAGAAGTCTGCAAGTAAACGCCGCCCATATATGTCACGCAGCTGCGCATTAAGCGGTTACACACTCCTTGAGAAATTACAAATAACTAGCAACTATATCTAACAGGCCCAACCCTGTGCCCTCTCCGGCCTACGCGCGTATGCAGAATACAGCAGCTCTCATAATTATTTTTTGCGCGACTCTTTTCAACGGAGCTCTAATTATTCCATGTTATACAAGAATTCCTATAGCATACTCGGCACCATCCATTCTGTATTTCCACTGCAGAGCATCAAGAATTTAACTTTAACTTCTGATTCGATGCACAAACAATGAGGAATTGCAAGTTATTCGTTATTCCTAAAACTTCTCGCGTGCCTCTTGCAATAGTACACTTTGGCGACTTAAACTGCTTTCCTCGTAACTTACTAAATTTTGACAATTTTTGGCTCCTTTTAATAGTTGAAGCAATTTATATAAATGACCAGGTTTTAATTTTAAACCCGGCTTATTTGGATATTAGTCAATTTTTTATTCATCCTTTACGTTTACAGTTTTGCCCATGGTTTGTACAAAAACATGTAGAAATTCCAAACTTTTCTTCCATTGTATTGGCAACTTATGAAGCAAAGTTTACACGTAATGGCATAAATAACTTAAATAACTGTCGTAATACTCATAGTTGGACTGTGGAAAATCCACATGCTGTTCGTCGTAATCATTTTCAGCATAGATTTTCGACAAACGTTTGGGCCGGACTGGTCAGCGGAAAACTTATGGGCTCATTTGTGTTGCCAAATCGAATGAATGTATATGATTATCTTTTGTTTTTGCAAAATCATTTGATGGAACTATTGGTAGAAGTTCCTTTGAATGTACGTCGACAAGTGTGGTTTCTTCACGATGACGCACCGCCACATTTTAATCGTTTAGTTCGCCAACATTTAGATAATGTGTTTGAAAATAAGTAGATTGGTCGAGGTGGTCCTATGCCACGGCCTCCTCGGCCACCCGACCTTAACCCTCATGATTTCTACTTATGGGACGTTATGAAGACCATGGTATACAGCAACGACATAATTGATTTAGATGATCTCCGTAACCGCGTTGAGGCAGCCGCGGCGACAATTCGACGGCAAGACCAAGTCCTAGTAAATTATGCCAATTCATGGATATGTGGAGCGAGACTTTGCGTGCAACAACACGGCCATAAGTTTGAACAACTAGTGTGAAGTGGATTCCATGAAAAACATTAAAAAAATTGTTTAAATTAATATGTTTAATCACCACTTAAAAATAAAAAAATTCAAACTACCATTTTTTAAACAGTAATATCTCTCTTATTATGCAACTTTGTTAACATATTTTTACGTTAATGACTTTATTTTAAGATGTTTAACCGCCCCTTGAAAATAAAATCACAAGACCGTAAACACCCTGTATAAACGTAACTGTTAACATATTTTTCTTTATATTAATTTCGGTTGTTATTTTATATTCCTATATGTGCTTCTTCATTTGTTTTAAGCATGTACCTATAGTCACGTATTTAAGTATTTGTGCATATATATGCGTAATGCGTTTCCAATTTACCTCTACCTTACTACCAAATACTTTTATCACTGCGATAGATCTATTCGATCTGTGTACCGATAGAGAGACGAATTAATAATATTAATATTGGTACATGCATATATTATTATCGTGACATATCCAAATAAAGCAGGGAACCGCTAATATAAGCGTATCCGCCGTATCTTGGCGCGTTAAATTTTCATTCACACAACAAACGTGCTTTCCTACATTAATGTAAATCTTTAGCATTTGGAACGCCGCGAACACTGGAAGCAATAATATCCATAAAGGTTGTTACACGGGAAATACATACACTACTGACGAATACGAGGAGTAGGAGTTGTAGTAACAACAATAGTAGCCGATAGGTACACGCGGTTTAAAATTATTTTAAAATCGCCGTGCATAATCAATCGGTTTAGTTGTGCTTTGAGAAGACGGTTTCGCAGTATTGTTCGGCGCTTTCGGTGAGTGATTTTTCCAGTGGGATTCTTTTACGTGTTAGAATAAAAAAAGTGATTTTTTTATTCGATAAGTTTGAATTGTGACCATTTAGCTATACTTTTGGATATTTTCAGTAAGGGTGAGTTATTACTAATCGTAATTATGTAAACAGATTAGGACTCCTAGTTGAAATTTAATTTCAACTAAAATAAAACAAACAATAATACTAGCATTCACTAAGTTGGCTATTTAAAAAGAACAGACATAACACAGGAGCAAATTTTATATATGGGAGAGTAAATTAAGTGTACTTCTTATTGGTATAATGCTCAATTATGACTATTATACTACATAGAAAGCACATTAATCAATTCTCAATTTATTACTCAACGGACACGTTGCCTCAAGTATCTATTATGAATTGGTCGAGTTGCTCTTGTGCGTCTTGCATGACGTCCACGCACATCATTGATTTAACCACAAACGATTGATGAGACTTTTTGACGTGTTGAGAGCCTCTGCAACGGCCCTTCGAGTTAAACCACTTTCAAGCATTCTAATAGCATTTAATTGCGTATCACAGTGTAAGTAATGTTTTTTCGGTCCTCAACTAATGCTAAAGAAACTGGAAAAGAAAATTGATCGCAAAATAAACACAAAAATCTCAGGATGACAAATCAACAAACCTTACTTTTTTTTATTTCCACTGATTTTTCAGTTAATAAGACCTTATTGTCACTTACACTATCGAAACACCAGCAGCACTGTAATAACTTTTAAAATGACATTACAAATCTTTGGTTAAATACATTATTTTGATTTTGATGTGTGTATTTATCGGAATCCATAATTCTTTTATTTCTGGATATTTTGTAATAAAATTTAAATTACAATATTAATTAAGCACTGTTTATCACTTCCAGTTTTATCGGAATTGACTTAAAATTTAGAAATTTAAATGGAACACCGTGGCCGCCTATTTTTGCATACTTTTGCACGTTCGTACTCTACATCCTGAATACGAAAACGTATTATTTGTTGGTTTTTACTACCAACATGGTAGTTTGTTATTCGTCTGAAAAAATAACTATTGGTGAGAACTGCGTTTTACCTATGGAACCAACTATTGACCATATATACATCAATATAGTATGGTATTAGTAATTCTTGTTATGTAGTTGAATTATCTGCAGAATGGACAGAAGTTGCAGAAGATTTTAAAATTTTGCTATTTGATTTGCTATTGTATCCCAACAATAGGGCTCACCTGAAATTATTTAGATTGTAGGTTTGTCAATCGCTAGGTTGGTACCAATAAGCCAATGGGCAATACTGTGCATTTAAATAACAATTTAGTGACTAGTGACTGGTCTTTTTTAGATGAATTTAGTAATGTAGATGATGCAAGCCACACTTTTTATAATTATCTCAACAATCTTGTTTCTAAATCAGTTCCTTCGATATCACATAAAAGAACAGTGTATCCACCATGGTTCACTTCCAATATATTCAAAAAATTGAAAACCAAAGAATATTACAGATTCAAATGGAAAACAACGATCAAATGTAATCAAATAATCAAATGTAAAAAGGGCTACGAACTTCTTGGTAATAAATTATGATAAAATTTTCACTAGTTCGTAAACAATATTTATTTTCAGTAAATGTACATTTCGCGTGCACATCCACGGATCATTAGTACGACTAACAACCTCTTGCCAAAATTACAAAGATATACACAAACAACACACTATCAGTTTTATTGCAATGAATTTAAACTTTTGCAGCTCTTGTGCAAGACTGATCTTTTCCGCATATGATGATTACATAAATAAAGTTCAAGAATCTATGTCTGAAAATCCACGTTCTATACAGTCAACGCGTGGTTGCACTAGAATTCTAGCCACCATTATTGTTAATGATAAGGAGTTCAGCTGATTGTTGATGCTTTTGCTGAACCTTTTCAAAGCACTCAAATTTTAAGTAGTAAATCATATAAAATGTCAATTATTAATCTGTCGATAGCTACCTCAGGATTTCCGAACTTATGGAAGAGAGCTCGTTTAATAGCCGTTTACAAAAAAAGATATTCAAGTATTTTAAAAAAACTATAGAGCTACTCTCTAATTCTGGGAAGGTTATCTACAACAATATATGTATTCAATAAGATGTAGTTTCTAATATCTCTGAGGTAACAAAGTTTTATACCAGAACGATCTACGGTGACAAATCGTGTAATAATTCCTGAACATATTGGTGAAGTACTTGATAATCAGTTGCAAGTGGATGTAGTTAATACAGATTTTTCCAGTGCGTTTGATACTACCGATCAGAGCATTCTTCTGAACAAGCTAATAGACACGTTTGGAGCTTCCATAGATCTCGTGAGGTCATATTTGACAACTCGGTCTAATTATGCAGTTTATAGCGGCTTTAAATCTTATGAATTTTTCTCAACATCTGGCGTGCTAACTTGGGGCCACTTTTATTTATAATATACACTAATGACGTGTTAAATGACCTCACGACCATGTCTTTAGCTTGTGCCGATGTTGATAAACTATATTCTGCTATACCTAGACGGCGTAGATTTGATCCAGGAGAACATTGATATAATTATGTCTAGATGCTTAGATAACAAACTCAAACTAAATGTCGTTGTGTCACACGCACACGTAACTTAATTTCATCGACTTATTTAATCTTCCATGGACATTATATGTCTCCATGATTCAAAATAAAGTAGATGCACATCATCTACTTACCTGCTAAACAAATATCATTTGGTGAACTTTTGATTATCCTTTTTTATATCTTTTTGTTCATTCTGAATTCATTTTAAATAATACTACTTCGATTAACCTAACAATGAGGTAGATGCAGCAGAAAACGTTCGTTTATGATCGAATTTGTGTAACAAAAGCTGCAAGTTTATTTTTATTATGCGACGCATTTACCTTAGGTAACATAATATTCGTAATAAACTTTCAAAATCATAATAGATAACATATATATGTAGGCATCATTGCATAAACATACGTATGAATGTGCGAAATTACTCCATGCTATGAAGCTAATGCTAATAATTATACTATTAACAAATTGCTTTATTAATTACCAATTATTATAATTGATAAATTGGTACCATTTTTGTGCATAAATGTACATTATAAAAACAAAATTTAATGCTTCTAAGATATTCCCAAAAGCATTTTTAGTGAAGCATTGTTTACATGCTTCTATAAAAAAAATCATTTTAAACAAATTTAAAATAAGTCAGTGAATAATACTTTCTTGTACAATAACCAAACAACAACAAGCTAAAGCATTTGAAACAGTGAGAAACCGAAAACAATTTAAAGACAATCTTGGATCATACAGAACTACAGGAAAATAATGAACTGTACATTTCATCCCTGCCTTTTTCAGTGCATTGTGAGTTACCATGTTAGTTTTGACAACCATTAGATTTCAAGAGTTTATTCGATTATTTTCAGAATGAGGGTGATTATGAATTCACAATCTTCATTTTCAAAGCTCATTTAAATTTGATAGAACAAGCTTCTTAAGTTTTAACTTGAATATTTTGCAGGTTGATTGATTTGGTTTTTCACTTAAAATAAAATTTTTCTCTAAACTATGTAGGAACACAATGCGCCCCATTAGGAAGTCTGTTACTGTTTGAATATACATCCAACAAGTCAGTTGTTTTTTTTATGTGCTCACCAACTTAAACACACAAAAATTGCAATACAAATTCGCTAATCTAATCGACTTTTTATATCCGATAATAATAAAGTTAGCAATATTGATCGATTAACATTACACCTTCTCTGTACATATTTAATTTTCTGCTTTTGGTATTATCAGACGCCAAATAGGTAAATATGGTTTTCCTTTAGGAGCTGATAAAGTAAGCATATCGTATTAAAGGTTATACGGATATGCGATAAAGAAACCCAGATAAAATATTGCTTTTACTTTCATAACAGCTTTACATTATCTTACGAATATATTCACCGCGTTACAAACACACTTGTATAACTTCCAACTCAATTTTGTTGGTATACTGTTGTTTCATCTGTAATGCTTAATAGATACATACAGAGTGGCCACAAAGAAGTCGAGTTGAATTTCTTGTCAACTGGCAATTTAATTCAATTGGAAAATCAGAGCCGTGGCTACTCAATAAATCTTTCTGTATGGGCGATAAAATAACTATTTTAAAAGAAAAACATGTAACAGGCTTATTTAAAATTACCTGGAAATTTTTCTTGAATAAACTATAAGTTAATACCGGCACATATACACTATTGAATATTTTAATTTTTGTTTCTGCAGATACTTCCTTCTTCCGTATAAAGGTTTTATTCAAGGCATATCAGAGTTTATTAGCACTATTTATTCTGTTGGTTAGTCCGGGGTCCAAGCTATTTTGAGCGTTCAAAATTGATCCTAGATATTTAAAGTTCTCAGATTATTTGACATTTTCGTTATCCAGGTAAATATTTCCTTGTCTTTTGTCTTTTGAAACTATAATGACTTCTATTTCGTTCGTTTGTACGTTTGAATTATAATGTAAATCTTTGTCGTTATTGGTTAATGTTACTAGGTAATTCAGCGACATATAAATATTGCTCTTATTCTTATATCCATCATGGCACCTTTCAACTTTGCACGACAGTTTTTGTCATATTATCCACGAAGATAACAAACAGTAGCGGACTAAGTACTCCTCCCTGTCTTATTCCGGAGCACGTAACGAATTCTTTACTGCACATATTTAGGGCTCCTACCACACTTCTTGCACACATGTAGTTGCTCTTGATCGCTGTCAAGAGTCTATTAACAATTTGTCTCCGTTTTAATATTTCCCAGATCATATCTCTTGGAGCATTGTCAAAGGCACTCTCAAGATCCACAAAACACATATATAAGTTATTGTCTGCTTGGGTATTTCTCTCCATCATTTGTCTTAGGCTGAAAATATGATCCATCGTTCCTCTGTTGGGTCTAAATCCACTTTGGTTCTCATCTATGTTCTTTTCTACTATTATTCGCAGCCTATTTTCCAAGATAGTTTCGTATATTTTAAGTCACTCTATAATTAGCATACTTTTTATTGTCACCCTTTTTAAATATTGGTAAAATTTTTGCAGTAGCCCAGTCCCTCGGTAATAAAATCATAACATTAAAAAAAGCCATTGAAAACTAGATTGGTGAAGTAAAGCGGGAAATGCAATTTCTTCCGTCTTTATTCTTTTTGGTCCTTATATGAACCTTAGATTTTATCCAATTTTACACATACACAATGTAGAAATAATGTTTCAATGTATAAAACACATCGGGTTATTTTTTATTCACAAACCTCGAAGGTATTCTCTGTTGATTAATTCCAGAAAACTCCGTGTTTTTAATTTTTTAATAAACACATCCAAAATATATAATATTCACAAATATATCTTATTAAATTTTCGTACTTTTGTGTTTGCACATTATCAAATTGATAACCTTGGTATGTGTACATGTCAACCTTACGAAATCTTCAGTTTTTCTTATCTTTTATGTTTTTTTATAGAAATGTTTTCGTTTCTCTTAAAGAAACACGTAAATTACTTATTATTGTTGAGATATATGATAAAAATGTTTTATAATTACGGTGTAATTTAGTATTAATCTCGTTCAATTGAATTCAACTTAATGCAAAGCAAAGCTAACAGAAGTCCAATGATGACATAACTCCGTTGCCGACCCAGTTACTTAATACGTAGGAGTAGTAAGTAGCTCAACATTAAATTAAGTGGCATATCTCTTTTTGTGGCGCGATAATTTCTTTTAAATAACTGAGATTTGGCAAACCTGCTACTGTAATGGAAACTTTTAATATTAGCTGAAATGATAGCCCCTGTAAAAATATTTAACTCCGACACCTTTGAAAAAAAATATTCAGAGAAGGCGATTATTTCATAATAATCTCCCATTTTTGAAAGTTTTTGGGTGATTTCTAAACGTACCGTATATAAATTTAGTACGTATTTCAATGGTTTGAAATTCAGATGTAAAATCGAGATAAAATTTAAGCATTTAGTTATTTTTGTAGTATTCCCCAGATTCACAGCAGACTTTCTTAATTGCCATATTTATATAAACTAAGTTAATTTAATACACTACTAACATAAACAAGTTCGAGTGGCTGCAATTGCTAGTTACTTTACGATATTACCAAATTTAACTAGAGTAAGCAGCATTCGAAGCTTGGCTGCTATTTCATATACAGTGAGCACGTAAAGGTTGAAATAAATTCATTTAAAATTCAGGTATTTTTTTCTCGAAGAAACATTCCCACCCGTCGATTTTTGATTTTAGTTACCGTTTTTCTGGTGCTTATTTCATGTATACAAGCTGGCCCAAAAACATGTTATTTCATTTTTTAATTCTACGTCAAATTCTGAACATATTTTATGTATCACGTTCCATACCTGAATTCAAGTGTTTTCGATAAAAATACACTGTAACTAAGAAATCTAAGAAATCGTTTGGTTTGTCAGGATAAGCTGGATCGGGGTCTATAGTGGCAAGACATGGTACTCATCATCGTCTAAAAATTCTAAATATCTGTCACCGTTTAAATTCCCATCAAAGAGAGAGGCCCCAAAATCTTGTTTTCAGCAATGCCGACCCAAACATAACTTTTTGAGAATATTCGGTATGACGTCTTGAAACTGTGGATCGTTATTGCACAAACGCATGAGTATCTCGCAAAATTCAAGTCATCTGTCGTGGACATCTTCATTTAGTTCATGAACCAACTAGACTTTGTAAGGATGCCATTTATTTTCCTTTAAATACTTTAGGACAGAAGTGTAGCAGATCTGATTTTCCAAAGCAATATTTCGGCTAGACTTATAATGGTCTTCTTGAACAGCGAGTAATACATTTAGCTGTTTATCTTCTGCTACCGTAAACCAACCTTTCGTATAATTATTCCCGACAAGGCCTAACTCACGATACTTTTTTTTATCTTGCTGACAATAGATTGACATATTGACTCTCTGTGAGGATACCTGGCATTAAACATTTCGCAAACTTCCTTTCGGGTGCGCATCCTGTCGTCATAACCAATCATTATCAGTATCTCCATTCACACTCTTTCATTGAGAGGTAACCATTAAAACGAAAATTATAGTAATAAGTTTTGCTAAGACAAAGTCACTTAAGATATGAGTTAACTGTCACTGTCAACAGTATGACTCAATGCAAGGTTTTATTTACATAATTTAAGTGTTTACGTTTAGTTGAATTTTTTAGGCTTCTACAATTCTTTTCGGAAACAGTTGAATTCAGGTATATGACATGGTACATAAAATATGTTCAGAATTTGCCGTAGAATTTAAAAATTAAATAAAAATAAGTTGTTTCCTTTTACGAAAAATAAGTGAGCCGTCATAACATGTTTTTGAGTCAGCCTGTATACAAACGGGAACTAAAATCAAAAGTCGACGGGTCCGAGCGTTTCTTCCAGAAAAAAGGCACCTGAATTTTAAATGAATTTATTCCAACCTTTACGTGCTCACTGTATAAGCGCATGGAATAAGATGTTGGGACCATACTAATTTTAGAAATAAATATTGACACTGGATTTTGAAAATGTTGAGAATTAAAAATGATTTATTACGTACAACGTAGATATATGTATCTTTTCCTCATTTTCAGATCCAAAGGTTGAACGCCTTTTCACCGGCAAAGAAATGACTGATCCTGAAAGGAATGCGTTTCTAACAACCTCGCCAACAGGTGCCAACGAATATTTACTGCCATACGTTAATAAGAAAAAAAGGAAAGAGCAACCCGTATACGTTAAATATAAGCCACCTTACGCAATAATAGCTGCTAGCGTCTTAGAAGTAGGTGTAACTTACAATTTCTTTTACCACCCCCTTAATTATTCTTATAACATATTAAAACATATATTTACATTTAACACATAATCACTTTTAGGTCGTCTATCACGCCGTGCTAAACAATAAGAACATTGCAAAACTGAAATTCGACCCAAACAAACAAGAGGAGATCTGGAGATTTTTTACATATATGCTAGTTCATGAAAATTGGTACCATCTAGTGCTTAATGTTGCAATCCAATGCTTGATAGCGGTACCTTTAGAAAGGCAACAGGATAGCGTCCGAGTGGGACTGTTATATCTAGCAGGCGGTTTTTTAGGGGCGTTAGGAACAGCGTGTATAAGTCCTGATTACGTAATAGGAGCCTCGGCTGGAGTTTACGCCCTATTAATCTCGCATATCTCGGATTTGCTTCTGGTGAGTAGAAATACACAAATTTACTGATTGTAAATGTAGTATTAACATATTCTAAGAGCAATAAGAATTACAGAGACAATTTACACTATCTGTCCTAGTATTTGTGCCTTTAGTTATAGCAAAAATGGTTTAAAAGGGAATTTAATGATTTGTTTTTTGTTATATTTATGTTTAAATTTTCAATTCATCTATGTGATCTCCTTTACTCTTTATAAGCACTAATCAGTATATGCTTGCAGTTAACTATGAAGGTTTCCGACGTTGTCCGGATCCATGTGTCTTGTAGCTCCTTCCACATATCAGCACGTTGGTATAGATTCTCGAACCTCCCGATCAAATTTTGGATATACCAGGGAGGCAACTCCATAACCTTCGACGATCCTCCTGCTTGTATTTCTTTCTTCAGCTGAAATACAAAATGCTGCCTCAAAATACTTCTCCCCGAAGGAACGCAATATTGTCTTTAATGTGGTTTCAATTTTCACCCACTATTGTGCCACCAAAGCTCTCCAAATCATAATTGGCCTAACTGTAGGGACCGTACATTGTTATTGTTCATACACTCCTACAGCTCTTCCTACAAACGTCTTTGTAAACCGAAAATCTCAAATTTGGATTCGTCGGTTCACAAAACTTCACTCCAGTTTTCCACCGTCCGGTATTAGTGTTCACGAGCTCATTTTAATCGTTTCTGTTTACTTCACTTACGTAGTAGAGGCTTTTTCATCTCAATTCGTTCATGTAGCCGGCTTTTTGTAAGCGACGCGTTGCCGTAGAAACTCTTACCGGCTTCTGACGAGCAGCATTGATTCCGCGGTAATTTCTGGCGCTGTTTTTCCCCTATTTCCCTTATTGGTTACCACTATTGCGAGATCTTCTGGAGATGTCGCGCTTGGCCGTCCACTTGGCTTTTAGTTAGCAAACCGGCACTTTGCCGGAAATTTTTTAACGTTTTCATCTACAGGAGAGTTATTTAACTTTAACTGTTTGCAATTTCGCGATTACTTTTGCCAGCTTTATGACACGCGATAAAGTAAAACGAAAATTAATCTCCTAAACCTGGCACTGTTTTATTTCTTATTCTGCCCCTTCGCATGATCCCTTTAATCTTTCACACTTAACAAACCTTAAAAACATAAATATATACAAATTGTATACATGTTTCGACAACGTTTCCATCCTCAGCAGTAACGCTAACCGTTAGCTGTTTAGCATTGCATAGCACTCTACATAAGGTTTGTGTAAGTGTGTAGTGTGTGTGTGTATGCGAAGTGTTTGGCTTGCCTCTGCCTCTCCTCCCCGTAAGAGGAAAGCAGTGTTGATTCATCCTTAGTACTGAAGGGTACCAGGAGAGGGTACCGACCACCCTTGCTGCAACCGATCTTTATGAAAATCGATTGCCGCAACGGAGACTCGAACTGTCGACATACGGCACAGATGTCTAGCTCTTTTACTAATTCGCTATCCCGGCAGATGCTGTTTAGAGTTACTGCTGAGGATGGCATCGTTGTCGTGTGGGTGGTGTTCCGCAGTTCCAAAAACAAGTCCACCTTTAATCTTTCTCAATCATCTCATTTCCGTGGCCCTGATTTTACTTTTATTTCTTGTGGTCAGTGTGAGTGATTCACATTCAAACATTAACATTTTTAGGTCTAACCAGTTTCTCATACACATCCTTTTATTTTTTTGATTCTTCTTTCTGTCTTTTCCAAAAAATAAATATAATTTTAAGGAAATTCTATAGATTTTCTACTTTTGCAATTTTTTCTTATCAATATATTCAATATATTCTTTTATGAAATTATATATTCTTTTATGAAATTATACCCAAATAGTTATAACTTGTCCTTGCTCAGTACACCTCGAAAATTTCAACTGCCCATATCCTCTGGTTCGGTCTCTACGCTCCTCCAAAATTCCTCGATTTTACTTCAAATTTCCTATATTGTCGCTCAACTTTAATTTTTTTGCGACACTTGTGGACAGCAGAATCGCGTGAAGTTTTGCAGGTATAGTTAGCCATATATGCTCAGTACACCCTGAAAATTTGAACTGCCCATACCCTCTGGTTCGGTCTCTGCGCTCCTCCAAAATTCCTTGATTGTATTTCAAATTTCCTATATTGTCGCTCAACTTTAATTTTATTTTATATTGGTAACTATTCCACATGTTTTTACAGAATTTCAAATCGATCAAATACAAGAAGACCAGATGCATATCGATTGGTGTCATAGTAACATCGGATGTGATATACAATGCCATTCATTTCTACAACGGCAGAGCTCCGTCGATTTCTGTCGGCGCTCACGTCTTCGGAGCGTTGGCCGGCCTTATTTTCGGACTAGTCCTCTATAAAACCTACGACAACATCGACAAACCGCTCTCGAAAATCTTATTCTATGCCGGTGTTGCCTCGTGTGTTTTAACCATATTAGTTTTAGTCACAATATGTGTTCAAATCAAAAGGTGCACTCCTGTACAGATGATTCACGTGCAATATATTTATTTCTGTTGATAAACGTGTAGATACGTATTGTAGAATAAGTAATTGTTTTTATTTTTTAACAGAAGGGAGCCGATTGATAAATTGTGATCGATTCAATGAATGAATGATTGAATAAGTGATGGTATATGTAAGTACGTGGTTATAAAAATCTGTTATATAGATATGTAGGTTGTCTAATCTACCTAAAGCAGGGTTTCAAACGATGTATCATTTCAATTACACTGAAATCAAATACCTATATCACTCTGGATGATGAGAAACACTTAGTGTGTTAAACCGGTTTTATATAAAATAGTTAGAAGCAAAATCTATCTACCAATAAGTCGGAAGTAGAGATATGACACCTTAAATTCGTATATTTTATCCATCATTATATCTTAATTAGCATAAATAACACCTCCAAGTTTTTATACTATTAAAATAGGTGTTTGTACGTAGTATCTTCCGTAAAAAACCGCATCTTCGTTATCTATGGAACTGAATTAAAGAATCTTTTGTATACTACTGCAAATACTTTGTCAAATCAATTTGCTAAATGTCTATAAACTATAACATCCTGTAGCTTTCAGAAAATTTAATTATCGACCAGGATTTTTTTAATCCCAAAATTACTATGTGAGTTACAGATTTTTTCAGGCAGTGTAAAATATCCTCCTTAATTTCATTTTATTTTTATCGATGTACCTAGTTTCAAAACAAAACAATCACTCGTACGTTTAACGTCCCTATAAATACGTATAAATATGGAATATTTCTAACAATTGAAGCATTAATAACATTCCATGGTCCCGATACTGCAGGGACTGTTTTGAATGCCTGACTTATTCACTTTCTGAACAAATCAAATTCATCAAAACATATTGTTATTATTTATCACAAGATTATGCCAAATGTTAAGTAAGTAATAATTCCTAACATATGATCTGTACGAATTTACATTTAACCCTAACGTGACGGGATGTATAGCTCCTCTAGTAAACCTACGTAACTCATATTTCACGTCACGAATTAATGGTTAAATACAGAATAGCGATTTCAGAATCTAATCTGTAATGCAATATACCAAACTCTGGAATATTATTCTATACATTCAGGCAATTAAAAAATATAAACATACATTGGAAAGCCATGTGTTTCGGAGCTATGGGCTGTTTATTTTTTGTTAAAAATGGCAGACCTAGTTAAACTAAGCATTAATAACGCACGTTGACAGTTTAGTTTCATTACATTATGTTATATTAGAGTAGATGCTCAAAATATTCACCTTCCACCTCTAAGCAGATTTCTACTCGATGTCTCAATCACGTAAACACGCCCCTGCAACTCTTCCACATCAATGCTGTAAACGGGACTTGTCCAATAACCCCATAGGAAGAAGTCCAATGGGTTGAGGTCAGGAAACCATGGCGCCCATGGAATAGGATCACCACGACCTATCACCAAACACTTGAAACCCCATCGTGCGTAAACCACAACTCTTGGCGTAACTGTACATGCACATCATCTACAAGTCTTAGATAGTTCATTTGCAAAAAAAAAATTATGGTAATTTGATCCCGTTCGGGAGAAAGGTATCCAATTACCAAATCCTCCACAATACCTACCCATACATACATATTGTGTAAGTTTTCTATGCCATCTCGCATAAACTCCGCTTCTTCTGTAAACAGAATTGCATACGGAAAATGTGAATTTATAGTTTACTTACTTCCTTGTTTACTTGTTGGTGGGAAGACATCGGTCAAGTTCGATAATCCGTCCCTTCTACTGCGACCCCTAGGTGCTATCGTAGAATGGCTGCCATCCTAGAGTTCATCAAACTAGTCAGCTCAGAATCGTGTTCAATGAGGAATATTTCAGGTCAGCTAGCGAAGTGATTTCTTTCCCAAAGATGGGGTACTTGATTCGACTGCCCGCATGATAGTGGTACGTAACGTGCTGTACTGTTTCTTCGTCCTCCGTACACAGTCGGCATTCAGTTTCTTCCGATAACCCGATTCTGTGTAGGTGTTTTCTAAGTCTGCAAACAGACTTGTCTGTAAACACAGAAGTAATTATTTTGGCCCTTTTATGGTCAAATTCTAGTAATTCTCTAGTTTTCACATGATTAGATGAGATGCACTCTTTCGCAAGTACCAAACCAGGAGAGTTGCTTCAATATTGGAGTGTTTTCTGTTTTAACCAGAAACTAATTTGTTGTTTGACTATTAGAATTTATAGTACATTAATATAGAAGCCATTGGAATAACTCAGTTCTATAACATAATCCGCAAGGCCAAGACTTTAAACCTGTTGAACATGATACGGGTATAATTGCTGTCCATAATATTTTCCAAATAATCTATTTCCGTCGTTGTAATTCGTTGTGTACTAATGCTTTCTTCATCTTCTATTTGGTGCAAGACTCTTCTTCCAAGTCAGGAGTGCTCGCTGACCTATATCTGCCGTGCCCTATTCTACTATTTTTTGTTCTCTCTCTAACTTAAATGAATTCTGCTAAACATATTCTTATCTGGAATTTTTCTGTTGGGAAAACGTTGCTTAAAAAACAAATTGAGGAATAACTAATAATAAACAGAAACGGTATTAAATAATTAATTTACGGTAGCAAACTAAATTTTCTGACGATTAACTTATAACAACGACTATTCTTTGCAGCCACCTACATAGATTCAAAAACCGCTCATAATTCCGAAACGCATGGTATTGGTTTATGTAGACTTTTTTAATTGTCTTAGCGCGTAGAATATCGTTTGGCGAAGCAATATAAAAAGGTATATACCCAATACTCTACAACAAGCTTTTACAAACGTGTTGTGATAAACATTAGGTACGGAAAACAAGCCCAACATCTTAAAATCAATGCAACTTGTCAACGTGCCATAAGGGATTAAGTAAATAAGATTATAAAACCATAAGAACCTTAATAAATAACAGGGTTTCTGTGATTACTTTTCTAGAATGAAATACTTAAAAGATGGATAGGGTGAAAGAATTAATAACTTGTCACAAATTGTAAAATTCAACAAGCAAATGTTAATGTAAACGTGTCACTTAATTAAATTTTAGTTTATTTAGTTTATTATAGACAATAGTAGATAGGCTAGCAGATTTCTGGAACAAAATCCCATAAGATTTAACACAGGGGCCTAAATTCACTTTTCCGCCATCTTGGATTTCATGAACTGTTACGCCGTAACGGATAACCGTTCTATCGCAACGGGTGGTTGTTCCAGTATTTCGGCCAGCCGTTCTGCCGTAACACTTAACCGTTCTATTGCAACAGGTGGCTGTTCCAATATATTGGTCAGCCGTTCTACCGTAACAGATCATGAATTCCAAGGTGGCGGAAAAGTGAATTTAGACCACTGTGTTAAATCTTATGAGATTTTGTTGCAGAACTCTCCTAGCCTATCTACTCACAATTCTTAATATATATTTATTAGCATTATGTGCCATATAACCACCAAATTTATCTAGACTAAATACGTTAGTGTCAATGTAGATCTAATAAAGCAAGTTGTGAACGTTATTGTAAGTAACCTTTTTATGGGTACATAAATATACAAGGTGTTTGCTAATTGGCGACAAAGCTGAGATGATGTTCTCCCTTAAATTCGAAAATCCTAATACCAAACCTTTGTACAAAGCTTATGTACGCAAGCACCAAATGCAAGAACCACATTTTTAGCAACAATTAATTGCATATCTACCTTGAAATACACGGCAACTAAACATTAGTTTTAACAAACTAATGGGCTCAAGATTTTAAATTAATACTTAACAAAAATTTGGATCGTAATATAAATGATTTTTGTATACGTTTTTTTATTAAAGCATTTTAGTGTAATTACTATTATCAATATTTAAATTCAAAGAAATCAATTTGTAAACAAAATTGTAATCTTTGGTAGCGAGGCGCCACAATTTGTTTGATCTTTTGTGGTAAAATTCCAGAAAACTATTCAATCAATTTTATTGTAATCTCGTCAGTAGTTAGCGGAAACATAGTGTAATGTAAGATGCTCCCCCATCTCTAGGTCAGAAGAAATAAATGATATTTCTACTGCTGCCATGGTCTAAAATAAAAACCGTATAACATTAACATACCTATAAAAGCAGCATACTGCTGCAAACATAATGTCTATAATCATATTCTAATATTCCATACCAAACTCTGCTCTATGCCTTCTACATGACATCCTTGGAAACGAAACACAGTAATGAATAATAAAATGGATGCCCCTACCTAGCTAGCAAATTGAACACTTTGATGCGCTGGCTTTCTGGAGCAAAAGTTAGCACTTCTCTTCCAGTACAAGCTCATCCAAACATTTTATTAGAATCTCCCATTATTTTCGTTTGTACACAATCAATACGATTCCTGGGATATATATTTCGTTGTTCATCCCCTGAATAATAAATAAATAGCAAATAATAATTGGGCAAGAAAAATTTACACAACAGGAGCAAAACCCGAGAGAAGATAGGATCTAATAGAAAGAGAATAAAGAAAGATCATGGAAAAAGCTGAAATAATACGAAATTCGATAAAACAAATCAAATTAATGCCATCAAGAGATTACTTAAGTACAAAAATGTTAAGTTATTATATTTTTTTATGAAAATAAGTTAACGAAGAAATATCACAAACTAGTTTCTATGTTGCAACAACAATATTACGGCCATATATCCCTCTAAAGGTGCGTATACATCAGGCGAACGAATATCGAACAGCGAATAAACACCGAATACCAAAGACGAATTTGACTGATGTGTACGTTAATACAAAAGCGAATCGAACTTTCGTTTCGCCTTCGTTTGCGTTCGCTCCAAGAGCTGTACATCAAAGACAATTGCTGTTCCGTGTAGACGATAAACAAACGAGTTTGTTGTAAAACTGGTAAACAATCCTGAGATTTTTAGGTTAAGTTTTGGATATTTTATTCGTCCGTTCGAACAGCGAACATGAAAAAACTTTCAGTTCGCTAATCGTTTACCTGGCACCGTGTGTACAGGCTACCAAACTGTGCGCGAACGGATTACACACATTCGCTGTTCAGAGTTCGGTGTTTGCTTAATGTATACGCACCTTGATTCGTTCTATTATAGTTTTTCGATCACCAAATATCAAATAATTCGGGACCTCGTACAGACATAGACATTGGTATTAAGAACTTCGCCTAAGGATTCAAACGGTTTTTGCTAATTTACAAACACTTTTGTATTATACGACCTGAATTATAGCGAGAAGTAAATTAGACATAAATAAGCTGTGTTTCCTGTCATTACTTTGAAGTTGTATATATTAAAGTACAGAAAGACTGATGTTTTATATTGCGAAATTGCTCATGTTTAGACAAAAATGTTTTAAAGTGCCTACATTATTTTATCGTTTGTTTCTAATGTAATTTGTAGCTGAGCCAGCTCTTCACGGGAATCCTCATTAAAATTATATACAGACTTATACCTGGAACTGCACGAAAATACACATTTTTGCACATTAATTTTAGACAAATGGTCACGATTATTTGTAGAGGCGATATTTTAGTTGATCTAATGAATATTTACTCCCGAAGTGTTATATATACAGTCTCATCTACAAATTTGCGTAAGTACAGAATTACTCAAACCCCTTCTACCTCTGTTTACTTGGATTCTTGTGACTAGCTCGTACTTATGTAGTTGTAAAAATTGAATCTGTTCTAAATGTATATAGACGTAATACTTCTATTTGATTTTTATCTCAATGTATTTATGGATTGTGATTTGTTGATTTTGATCTTTAAGTACACAAAACTTTACTCAAACAATATTAAGTTGAAATAGTCTACGAGTGTGATCATTCATCTTTTTTATATTGTTATACTATTTATTAATTACTTATGTAGGCTTGTTTCTTTATTTATGTACAATATCTTAAATTAGCTGCCAAAAATTTATTAAAATAAAATGATTGCAACAATGACTACGATGTATATTATATTAATAAATAGATCTCTAACCATACCAAATGAAAAAGGCCAAAGTTTTATTATGTATCTCGTAATTTTACATCCACATTATTTCATTTTATTTTATCCAAATACTTTTATTGGACATATTTCATCTGTACTTATTGATTAAGAAAGAATATGTAAATACTTTTGTTATGTTTTGTATATTCATTGATTATATCTAAAACACTTTTTGATGTTTATAAGAAAATAAATTAAAAATACGACTTTGTATAAAGAACTTTTATTATAAACCTATCTTAAACCTAAGTATAATAAATACAAAATACTAAAGAATTCTCTTTTTTTGAAAATTAGCCTCTATTGGCAATTTCTCTCTGTAGAAGTACGCGAAATGTTCCTAAAAGTTTGGGAATTGTGATCCTGCCAAATAATGCAGTGCAAATGAATAAGGCTTTTAGGTACAAACAAGTCCGAATAGGTTTTACCAACGACGTTAGTTGTCGCCAATCAATGCAAATATTGAAAAATTACAATGTACTGAATGTGAATGAAAACTAATAAAGTAAAGTAAAGAAATCAGAACACAATTCGCAGAACTTTGGAAGCATCCCACATACAATAGTGTAATGCGTCTTCAAAGCTCAAGTGATATATTACGGATTAAAATAATCAAAGAAACGTATAGATCCATATGTCAATCATAAATGCAGGAAGGAGGACGCACTACATTATTAAGTGTGAAAGACTGATGGGAATATTTTTAATGAACAGAAGAATGATTAGCTTCTTCTCATTTTAAGTAACAGTAAGGAGGGTTTAATTAGTAATATGTACAAAAATATGCTAAAAAGATCAATTATCTGATGTAGTGCAAATTTCAAATGTGACACGCTCTAAAAAATAACATTATATCTACTTGTAACCTAAAATCTTTAGGTTGTAATCACTAATTAGTGATCAAGTCAACATATAGATTATCCCATGGAAGAATGTTAGATCTTTTATTATAATAAAAATAAATAAATTGGCAAAGTTTGTCGCTTAATGTATACTGTAGCTCGAGAAGCTGGCCTGGTTTACAGACGGATCAAAGACCGGCAAGGATCTGGAGCTGGAGTATATAGTATGGTGAGGGATACAAAAATCACCACCCCACTAGGAAAATACACCACTGTGGTACAGTGCAGGCTATATTGCATTTCTGAATAGAAAACTATAAGAGGGTTTATAGTAATAAACGGATCTATATTGCATCGGATAGTCAGGCGACACTTAGGGCGCTATTGAACCCTAAAGTGACATCGAGACTGGCTTGGAAATGCATACGGGAACTGAATGTGCTCGCTTAACGCAATAAAGTTACTTTGGTGTGGGTGTCTGAGCATTCGGGAATCGTAGGTAATGAAAAGGCCGATGAGCTGCCCTGGGAGTGTCTAAAAGCAGGCCAGGTACGAGGCCAAATACGAAAGTGGGTCCAAGAACAACATAAAGAATACTGGGAAAATACAACCAGGCAAAGTCATGGCAAAACCTTTATTAAGGAGCCGTCAGTAAAGAAGGCAAACAAAGTACTAAACCTTAGTAGGAATCACCTTCGTAGAGCAATAGGTCTCCTGACAAGACATTGTGCACTGAAAGGACACCTACAGAAAATTGAGGTTGAAATTGAGGACCCAAGTTGCAGACTGTGTGAAGGGCCAATAGAGACCGCATACCACATCTTATGTGAATGCAAAGCCTTGGATCCTAGAAGACTAGGCAGTCTTCTTTGGGAAACGAAAAAAACCCAGAAAACTATACAGACCAAGCGGCCAAGGACCTGTACAGATTTGTACAGTGCATAAGGATCTGGGAATGGGTGGTATAGAGCATGGGCACAAAATGGGAGATAAATACAGAAAGCCAATGGACTGAAGTATTTCCGGAGATTTATGTAAGACGGCTCCCATAAGAAAAAAAGAATGCTAGCTACTATTGATTTGTATGGTCCATGTCAGTGAAAATGGCAACTACCAGGGAGTTTCAATAAAGATGTTCATAAGCGATGGAGATCATATCAATTTACATATTCCAAATTTGAAATTTGGTTGGTAGAATAACAAATATCATCTGTCCCTTGTACAATATTACAATTCCATTTATGGTTATATTTTAGACTATTCAGGAATAATAGATATAATTAATAAATACTGCTGATGTATGAATGGTTGCCTATGATTTCATTACAGATACCTTGAGTACCCTATTTCTGAATACACTGTTGGCCCACGCCTGCAATATGTTACGTGTTTTTTGACGGAGCAGCAGGTGGCTAATAATCAAAAATCATCAGTCAAAATAAATTTTTAGAACAAGTGAACGTTGGTAATAGAAATTATGATGAAACTGAATGTAAATAAGATTAAATAAGTAAAATGAACGTGTATCAAATTCACTGATTTGCTTTATTACGTTTATACAGAAATAGGATTTATGCAAAAACTGTCAAAAATTATTCCCCGTCACCCTAAAGTGAAGGATAAAGATAAAGAATGCTAACTTAATAAAGCCGATTTGTCTCAAAATTTGGGTCGCAAGTAAACTGGAACACTTTTGTTTAGAGCATTTCACAGCCACAATTTACACTATATACTTGCAGGGTGTAACAACATGTAATAAAGCACCCCATCTAAATATCACAAAAAGCATAAAAATCTGTATATCTGTATTAATAAAAATATACTCATTTTCAATTGCACCGAAAATATTTATCAACCATTCAAATTGTGATTTCAACTTCTTTCGTCGTATTAGAATTTGTTGCGATTGAATGGCACAGTCCGTACTTTGTCTTTTTCCGTTCTTCGAATGATTCTGTTCTTCAAAGATTCTCTGCGCTATCAACATAATTTTTCACACTGTACACCAATTTCCGTACATTTGCATTCCAAACACGGCCCGGACAATTCGGAAATGATTCTTCCAACCCTGTACATCCTCCCATAGATGTTGCAACCCGCTAACTTTAGTTGCCCAACTCCTAAATTTTCCTGAGTTTTAGCCGTTGTTTGTGCGACAGTATTATTTTGTTGCTCCTTCTCTTTACTTAATATTTCCTCATTGCTTTCTGTAGTCGTCGCCGGTGGAACTGTTGTTTTCCATGTCGTTGGGGCATCATCGTTTAACAGCAGTTGCAGTACCTTATCTAAGGATAACTCTTCAGATTTTGTTGGATTTTTAGTCGTTGCTTCTTGAATAATAAAAGAATTGGTCGTGGTTTGTGAGTTTCTGCGGTTAAAGTCAGGTATCTCGCCGATTAAGGTTTGCAAATTTGGCGCTGGTTCCGTTCTAATAACATCTTTAAATGGATCTTTAACTGGATCTCTGACAATACCGTCGGCGACAGTGATGACTTCTTTCGGATCTGATGCAATATCTGCCCGATCCAGAATTAAATTTTGTGGATCTTCATCATCTAAAAGTATAAAATAAGATTTCAAAATATCAGATAGTAAAATGCATTGAAGAGAGTACCGCAAATTATCCGAGGACAACACGTAGCACTATCCAAAATGCCAGTTTCATGACAGCCCTTCTTCAGCGCCAAACACTGAGGATCCTGGCAAACTATATCACCATAATAACAAATGCAAACTACACATACATTTTTCGATGTTACCGCTTCTCCATGACGGGTCTCCAAACCCTCGGACAAGCAACTCTTTTCCTTAGCTTCATTCGCTTTCATAATTGGTGAAATCGTGATTGGAGTTACAGCACTGGACTCTATACCGGTTGTATGGTACGCATCGTAAAAATCTTCTAACAATGGGGGTTCTTTGGGCACGAATCCACCTACAAAGGTTAAAAGATAAGTATAGAACAAGTATCGAACTCATACGCTAGATGCACCTTCTGTTTCTATTGGAGGAGAAAAGAGGTTAGTGAAGGTGTATACATTCGCATCTGTCACTCGTTCATCTAATGAAGGATACCTCCTCCTTTCTTCTGATTTCTTTTTAGTATCTAAAGCATCAGATGGTAGAAATGGAATAATTCTGGAACAAATACAATATAAGTAAGATTATTTTATTTTAATAACATTTATTTATGTATATAGATATAGATAAAATTAACGTTATAATTGGTATTATAATACCTCATTCTTTTACAATAACCAACCTATTCAGTAAATAACGTTAACAAGGGCAACTTTGTCAGCTTATAATATATTAAAATATAAAATGGTAATCTCTGGAAAAATAAGCGTTAAAAATATTGGAACTTTAAAAAAAGTCATGTCAGTATATGCGTTTTCCTATACCGGAAATAGACATATCTAGCTTCCGAATTTCTGAGGAACATTCTCTATAGATCGTCACAACTTCCGTATGCAGTATGGGATATAATAACAACTTTTATCTCTTACTATCCTTACTTGCTATCATTAGCGCTATCTTCACTTCCGCTTGCTATGTTGCAACTTATTTACATATGTCGGCGTCGGTAAAGTACCTATCTATCTGTCTATTAGCTTCAGCTACTGTCAATCGTTATCGTCGTAGTTTTAAAATATTTTTAGCTAAATTGTAAGTTAATTTGTTTATATATAGTTGTACAAATCGCTCTTCTCAGAACGCTTCCGTTTCGAGCTTGCACGAGGCATATTTTTCTTGATTTTTAGAAATTTCATAACCCATACATTTAATTACAGTCTTCACTGCATTAATGGAGCCTGTAGGGAGAAAAATTCAGCCTGAAGGAAAAGTGTATGATTGCAAATGTTTTCAATTATTTTAATAAAACTATGAATGTGAGTGCTGCCCTTAAAGAAGCAAGTAAAGCTTTGGGTTGCTCAGAGCGTACAATATACAATATAAAATCGGAGCAACAAACTAGTTCATTATCAAGTCCAAAATAAACCCAAGATAAGGAAAGGCATACAATTAAATGACCGATTACAAACACATGATGAGAACACGCAAGCACCTATTCGACGTAAAGTGCATAGTCT
>JARFOC010029025.1:0-31950 GCA_031763485.1 Osmoderma eremita
CCTGAGACAAGTATACAATAGAGTACTCATGGTAGCCAAATTATTGATTTATTTATTATTGTAAGAGTACCGTTACAGTATCCATATTTTCACCATAAAGTCTTCATGTTTAGATGTACCTATAAGCTCCACCCTTGTTAACTTAACTTGTAAATTAGTAGTATCTCTTTGTACTATTAAACTAACGAAAATAAAGTAATTGGTTTTAAAGGTTTTAAAGATATTGGGAAAGAGTTTTTCGTCCGGTGTTTCGACAGCCGAACCTGATAAAAATTATTTAAAAGAAATTCACTATATAATAGCGTATGGGTATTTTACAGAGAATTTCTTTTAGATATCTTTTCTCGGGCTTTTCGGGTTGTAAGAAGTATCCTACAATAGTAAAGTCTCTAACATGTTTAATGTTTATCTCTCAACAGTCGGATACGTTACCATATTGATAACAAAGTTATTAACATGTTAAGTAAGGAATAAAATAAGTGCAACTGTAATAGATTATAACTAAATAGAGAACAAAATACTATATAAATACATGGACAAGTCACAAACATATTCAAGAAAAACATGTAATTACAATCAAATTTAGATTTACATTTATCGAAATTTTAAAGGAGCAGCTAAAATTGATGCAGTCGGAACGAATGTGATTATAGGCTAAACACCTGAGCGCGCCGATGCGAGCTGATTTTATATAGATTTTGGTACACTACCAGATGATTGAAGTGGGACAAGAAATGCCTGCTTTCTCAACAGAAAACGTAAATCGATTTCATTGTGCAATAATTTCAGCTTCGGCAGCGCCAAAGTGAAAAATAACTTCTTTAAACTATAAATATTAACAATTTCGTATTTCTAATGAAAAAGTCCATCATTCTCGTTGCAGAAGAGACCATGTGAGCGATATGGTTAGTAAAAGAAAGCCGGAGATCAAATACCACACCGAGATCTTTAGTTTTATCACAACGCAAGAGCATAATCTTTGCCATATTTGTACATAATTAAACACTTTTCCAAGTAAATACTAGTAAAACACCTGGTAATATTTAAATTAAGTCTACACACCAACTGTGCATCGATACTAAGTTTTTCTGAAGTTGCCGACAGCCAGCCACAGAAAAGATACTTGTGAAGATTAACATCAACGAACAATCTAACAAATAACGATTTATTATCTTTTCCAGTTTAAAAAGAAATACCATTGGGTTGCTAAAACACCCCACGATAGTGTTTAAGTTCGAATTTCAAGTGGGCTTTCCCTTAATTGAAAATCCACATGATAGCTGGATAAAATATCTAGTTTTTGCAGCTTGGGCGATCAGATTATCTTCTGGTATCTGACGTGAATTTGTTGGGGATTTAACTTAAGTGCACTAAACTTTGGGTTTTTCTTATGTGGAAGCAAATGTGTGAAGCAAATGTGCTTCACATAATATCTAATAGTTTATACGGCTTGGGTTCGCAGTACCTATTTATATTTTTCACTAAACTTCGTGGGCGGTTATAACGGCAGGTTATAGAAGACGATCCGCAACTTCTTCTATCCTGTCTTTCATAAGAATTGGTGTGAAAACCTTTGGTAGGATGAACGTTATGACGGATTCTTATATTTACATTAGTTCTTTCGGTACCCAAAATGCAAGAATGTTAATGTTGAAGAAAATAGAAAACTTGAAATAATACAATTGTGCCATGGAACCACGTACGACTGGTGTGGTAGGCATATCTACATGGACCATTCTCAAATCATTACAAACAGTGCATCCTTAGAAACGTTAACATTATTATCTTATTTTTTACATTTTGAGTACCTAAATAACGAAATAATACATTTTCCTTAGCAAGGACAGTCGTCAGATTTTTACGTACTGGTAAAGTAATTCTATTCTGGGTGTAAAATTGCAATGTTATCAAGCAATCAAGCTAAAATTAAATTAAGAAAAATGTATTTCTAATTTAACAGAATTGTTTCGCATAATTTTTTTTCTTAATGTCATAGGAGCGAAACACTTAATTGTTTTTTTGTTCTCATTATCTTAATCGGCCTAAATTAAAAGGTACATCTGATTTGGCGGTTTAACTCACTCCGTTTCTCAAATAATGACAAAGTTGGCGATAATGGAACTTTAGGAAGCACGAATGTCTACAAACAGGATTATGTAAATTGTTTCATAAACCTAAATTAAATTATTTTATATCTGAGTTGATGTTTCCAAAGTAATCTGAAATATTGTTGTGGGTGATTCGGTATTCAATTTTATGACGAACGTATGTGTTTTTTCATTATTAAAATTCGTGGTCATCTTTTTTAAGAGTAATTATTGAACAGAACGTTGCAAGAAATTTCCGTTTATAATTGTTGCATATTTTACACGCAATGTGTAAAAGTTGGGTGATGTCATAGATAAGTTAATTGTTCATTCATTACATTATAACATTATTTTTCCTCACGATTTTGGTCTGTTATTTCCTAGTACCTACGCTGGAAAGGAAATAGCGTCACTTCCGCTCAGATTTCTCAGGTGATGGATTGCAAATGCAACCGGTTTCCGTATTCGCTCAAAAACATTAGGACGAAAGATCTATCATTTTCATACACATATTTTCATTTAAATGTATATCTGCGTAGATAAAAATATTTACAAATGTGTAAACCTTATTCGTATACTTGATGTTAATTGTCTAATATTTTAGGACAAATAAAACATCTTTTCATCCTAATAAGAATACCTCTTTATATTGGGATGAAAGGAAATATGCTAAATATTTAAGATTGGACGTTGCAATTATGGATCAGTAAATTAAACTGGAATAGTATAAGCTTGATATTCAAATGAATTGGGTCCTGTTTGTGCACTGTCCGCATTCTTTTGTATTTTGTTGAAGTTTTCACATTCTTTTCTCCCGTATTATTATCTGAGTTTGCGTTGATGGGTAAATTTGTTTATTGAATTTTTAAAATAGCAAATGTCTCATTATGATTTAAGGTTGCTAAGCGAATAGGCGATAATACACTTTTATAACAATATCTGTAAATGTATCGATAGTTATAACTTTTAATATTGTTTATAGTTGCAATACTATTTTGCATTCTTTGTTTTAACTCGCTTTCAAATCTGTTTGCTTTCAAAATTTCGTAATATATGAATATATTATACATTTGCAGTAGTTAAAATTAGCAATAGTAAAAGTATTGCGTGCATTTATCTTTTCTCCATTATTATAGTTTACCACCTTCGTTACCGATAGTGAATAACACAATTTCAAATGTTTTGGAGGGGAGGGAGAGCTCGTGTACGTCATAGAGAAAGGGCTACGAGTATCGCTACAGCAGGGGATTTACTTTCATAAGTGAACCCCATAAATACAGTTCGATTTTTTATATTGTACCTGTTGTTTTTATTGTGTTAAATATTAATTATTAAACTACCTGTCCCCGGGCCACGCGCTGCTGTGGGCCAGTCTGGTTAAGTTAAAAAGAACCCCCCCCCCTCGGCTCCCTGTGCCCCCTCCCCGTAGATATTTAAAAACGGCGTTAAGTGCGGCGTTGTGTCAAAATTTCAAAACAATCGGCGAAGAACTTGCATATTTTTATTTGCCCCCCCTCCCCACTCTGCAGCCCCGCTTTGGTTTTATAGAAACATGCTCGTATTCGAATGCAATGCTGTGTCAAAATTTCAAAGTAAGCAATGAACTTTCGGAGATCCTAGATTTTTAACAAACGAATATTTAGATTTTTACCTATGTAGATAAGCTTAACGGAAAGCAAAGTGATGACGTCATCGACTTTTTTAAATCGTGACCCCCATTTTCAATCGCTTATTGGACAGATCATTTTATTGTCAGATTGGTAATATCAACATTTTGATCACATTTAGATTTCTTTTTAAATATTTTCAGGGTGCCTTATTGATCAGAGCTGCTATGCCATCGTCTAAGGTCCTGTTATTTCCAACTCATACTTCTTTGTATTCCTGATTGGCTGAAGGGTGGCGTTCGGAAATATTTATTCGGCAATCAAATACACAGGAGACCAAAGGTTCCATTTGAATGAACTATCAATTTATCTATGGTGATATGCCGACGTACAAATAATATAAACGAAAGCAGATGAATAGCCCCTATGCGAAAATAAAGCTTAGAAATAAAAGATACGAAGTAGAAAAAGTAGTGGGATCTTGGGCTCGATTTTTTATCTTTTCAAAATCAACGCTGAAGTAAGTGCAGGAGATTTTATCTAAAAGGAACTAGAGTAGCTATGCAACGAATAGAAGCGATATAAATGTAGAAATGGTAAGAAGCCAATCTCTCTTTCAGTCAGTTTTTAATGCGATGCAAACGATGTGGCGAAATGGTAGTCGTGTATGTTTGACAAATCAAAGGCTTCACTTAGGAAAGGCCAGTGCTTTGCGCTGTGCATAATAAATAACGTCACGGTGAAATATTAACACTTCTCCTGATTCTATGCATTTTTAACCGTCTGCGGAGAATACCAAATAAACGTAAATTGCAGATGATAGATATTATTTGGATATCGTCCAAATGTTCTCCCTTCTCATAGAATTTATCTTAACGAACACTAGCATGTGAAAAACTAAATAACCGAACGATAATTCGCAAAGATATTTGATTTTTACGCAACGAAGTAAAAACTTTGGAGCAAAACTGTATTAATCTTTCATTTCATAACACTAATACAATTATCATTCGATTAAATAATATTGCATGGTTTAGGTTGAGTATAAAAACCACATAAAGAAATTGATTGTATTGAAACACATGTAATTAAATCGTTGCATTCTAGAAGCATTTCAAGAATGCAAATAACTATTAACTCGTAAATCTGTTTGCAAACTACTGTTGCCTAGTTCATCTAATTTCCATGAAATGCAAAGTATAAATATAGATTACCTTTCACGTCATTTTAATAGATTTCATGGTTGAGGGAACGTAAATTATAAGCAATGCTTGAAAGCAGTCACTCAACTGCACTCCAATTAAACAAGTCAAGAAGTGTTTGATATATCAACCAAAATAGTTCGCCTAAAATACTAAAAGCTTTTGCCAAAAGTAAAGTATTTTAATTCGTATCTGATTTCGTGGGCAACAGAATTCGAAGGACGCACGTGGGCTACAATAAGTTGATGCCGGTCTATATCTCGGAATGTGCCTTTGTCGACGACATGATGATATGTGCTCCAACGGAGGAGGGGCTCCAAATAAATCTGACGATATGGAAGGAAGAACTGTAGAAACTAAATCTAAAGATCAACATGAACAAAACAAAATTAATGATGATAGGTAAGTAGATAGATCAATTAGTATTGAATTGAACCCAAAAAAGATAGAGCAAGTGAATGAATGCAAATACTTGGGAGTATGACTGGAAAGAGGAAGCAGTGAAGAAAACGAAGTGCAACAACGAATAAATAACGCAATGGGAGTTTACCATAGTCTAAATAAAGTACTTATAAGAAAGTCGGAAATAAGTGTTGGAACCAAATTAACAGTGTACAGGTAAATGTTTATATCAATTTCAACATACAGGTCCGAAAGCTGGGTATTAAACCAGGCGAATTCAAGCTACAGACATGAAGTACTTAAGAGCCGTGAAGGGAGTCATCCGTATGGATAGAGTAAGAAATGAGGAGATCAGAAGGGAACTGGGCGTTGAATCAATAATTAGTGTTAAAGGAACCAACTCAGCTGGTTTGGACACCTAAACCGAATCAGCGAGAAGCGACCAGCTAGACTGATATGGGAAACGAAGGTGCAAAGCAGAAGAGGAAAGGAAAGGCCAAGGAAGACCTGGAATGATGAGGTGGCGAAGATCCTGGATGGAAGAGGCAAGTCGTGGACAGAAGCCAAAAGAATGACAGGAAGTAGAAAGGAATGGGCAAACTTTGTGCACACAAGTTAACCAGAAACTGGAACTGAAATACCTTACACCTTCGGGTAGAAAGGTCAAAGATTATATATACATATATCCTCTGATTTCAGGTGCTATTTTACTTCTAGTCAAAGTAAACCATAACTCATTTAAATACCTAAAACTAAAGAATTCTTTTGGCACTTTTAATAAGTTCCAATCCAAGACATTAACGGAAAATTAATTAAACAGTGAATTAATGAAAAACTGTGATCAAATTTTGCAATTTTTCCTACAACTCAATTAACCATTTCAAAGAAACCCTTCGTCTTCATCGATTAGGGTTGATTCACCTGTTACAGTGAAGAAAATCAATCCGGACTTCTAAGAGATCTTTTCCCTGTGCGTTTATAAAAACAGTGTTTGTTTGGACAATCTGCCATACAGCATTTTTTTTAGATAATATAACTACTTATTTCTGTATTGATGAAACTTTGCGTTTAGCGGTCAGAGGCTTGGTCCCTCTTGATAATTTCGCTACGTAATCTGTTCTACTGTACAAGTCTTTCATAGAGTAAACATCTTATCTCTGACGTCTGAATTCTGCAAACATCGTTATGTGTTATCCAGGTCTGGAATTCGTACAGCATTACATCGTATTTTCATGACTCTAAATATGTTTTCCTGGGTAAGATGTTTCTTATGGAGCAGTAGATTGGATTAAATTTTATTGTTGATAATTGCTAGTGTCATAAGTGACGTCACAATTGCATATTGAAAATGAGAAATTTTCTTAATTGTTATGTCCCTTATGACCATATTAGATATAATACGGTATCGTCATTCGAAACCAATAACTTTGTTTTAGATAACTATATTTTGGTGCAATGTTGGTATGCGAGTTTGCTAAATGAACGTATGATCTCTGAATATTGTCCTCATTTTCTTTTAAAATAACAAAACATGTAAATGAAAATTAACTTATGAGATACAGCTTTTACAGATTTACTTCATGTACGATGATTATAACGAAAACATGCTTCTGTGGCTACATTCCAGTATGACTGTAATATGTACACGTATAGTTTTACCTTAATTATTTGTATAGTTAATTGATGCAGCTTACAAAATAGCAATTGCACTCAAATATTACTTGTATTATTCCGGAGTTTCGTTTATTGTCTGCATTTGCAGGGCATATATGTGTGTGTTTCTAATTAGTAAATATTTCAGTAACAGGTTGTTGAAATGCTACACATTTAATTGAATATTTCAAGATCCGGTGCTGATATATACAATTGGGGAAATGTATAGGTGCACACAATTTCTGACAGAACTAATAGTTGAAAAATACCTAAAAGTAATAAACGTTTCTTTATCTTGTAACATTTAAGCAATTCGGTGACATATAAAATAGTAGGATACGGTGGCTTGAAATTGTAGACATAAATGAAAAAAATACCCTTACCACCTCAATGAGTGAAAAACTCTAGATAACACTTAGTGATAGTGTTATTTCACTGGTGACCTGGAAGAGCATATCTTCCAAGGTTTTACTTTAACTAGAAATACTAATTGTAAGTCTAACACTTGTTTCCTTTGTAGGTTCTACTGAGGATTCCAACTTAATTGCCGAAATATGTATCTAGAGCATTTCACTCATCAAAGTGGTGACCGTATTTGTTGTTTAGGTCCATTATTCAATGACGTATGTACAGATGTTGATTTTAACAGGGATCGTATTTTCTTAATTATGACGTAATAAATCTTCTTTTTACAACTTCATTTGTGATAAGTAATAATGATATAGGATTTGTATACTTCACGTATTTCGATTTAAGAAAATATTCAATAATGTGTGTTACGCTGACTTTTATTATTTTGACAATATACGTCCAAGTAATAAGCCAACAAAACCTACATATAGAACTATGTAATAAAATAATTTCTGCAGAAGATAGATTCCTTGGTGGTGTCTGAAGGTTCTACATGTTCTTTTCTCTTTTACATTTACTGCCAATTTATTAAAAATTTTAATGCAAAGGCTAAATGCCCCGAAATAAGTCATATTCAATGTGTATTGCGGTGTACGAAGGTTGCGTTTATCATCGGTGCTGTATTGATAGAAGTCCGCATTAGTGGGAATAGAATCCTTGATGTTAAAGATACAACAGCTAGCCAAAATGTAGATACATGGTAAGGGCAGCATGTATTTTTTAAATAAGGGTCTGCAAGGGTCACCATGGTGCACAACGCCTATACACTGTAATATAATAGCCTTTTGAGCAAGAAATAGTTGTCATAGCTAGGAGAAGAGCCCCTCATAAACAGAGCGTATTATACTCTTGAATATATCTCCGCATAGTATAAGGAAACAAGACAAGCAACAGATACTTGCAAGCGAAGGCACCGCCGGGATAGCGCAGTAATGAGAGCTCTAGGCATCGGTCCTGGATGTTGATGGTTCGAATCTCCATGCCGCAATCGATTTTAAAAAAATTCGATTGCAGCCGGTAATCGGTACCTCCCCGGTATCCTTCAGTGCTGGGGCAAAAATCGCCACTGCTACCCTCTCACGGCGATGAGACGCAGTAACAAGTCATACACTACACACACACAGCACACGGAGGAGGTAGCACAAAGGGCCCAATTGGATGGCCCGAGTGCGTGCGGCCTACGGCCCCCTCCCCACCCATAGGCTTTATCCTTTTAAGCGAAGGCACCTGAAGGCGTTAAATTTCGTATGTATTTGCGTTGTTAAACCTTTCCAACATATGGGTGTATTAATGTTAACTCCCAAGAATTTTGTTGTTGTATTCAGTGTTTTCAAGACTTAGGGATAATTTATTACATTAATTCCATTCATATAGTGTGTTTCACAATGAATTAGCTAATTGCCCAGTAGTATGTGCACTTGGATTCGGTGCAAGAAGAATTCAAATATCGCCCGCGTAAACTGTTAAATAAAAATCTAATATGAAGAGAATATTGAATGCAATCGAATGCTTTCTGCAGGTCACAAAAATGCCTATAATTGTGTGGTATTCTTATTCAAGATGTTTACTATAGAAGGACTGTGGATTACTGACAAAGATCATGCACAGATTTTTTTACATTTTTTGCAAGAATTGCTACTCCAACAAAGCAGTATATTTGGTAACAGTGAAAACATTTGCATAGACATTTTTGAAATAGTATTTCAGTGAAGCTGTAATCTCATGGGAACGTAAAATTTCATATATGATAGCAATACGTAAGAAAAGAGACAAAGTCATAGCGGTGGCATGGCGCTAGAATAGCGGTGGTATAGGGGTGATATAGTAGTGCCATGGCGGTTACTAGTATGTATAGCAATTGTAGTGTATGGAAATAAAAATTCTGATAGAACAGGAATACCAGGATATAAAAGCAGAACAACAAGCTGTCAAAAGTATATATAAACAACCGTTAAAGGTCAAAATCAAAAAACAAATAACATCAGGATTTATTGGATGGATTAAAGGATTAGAACGGAAGTGTTCCTTACCCCCAACTCTCTTCTAGATATACCAGGAAATGGATAAGTAAAAATATGTGTATACCCCTTATTGATTCAACCTTATATACACTGAGTTTCTTTGCTGACGACCAGATTTGATAGTCCAGGAATCTAAATTATATGATGCGGATACCCATTGAAGAAAACTAGAAATGAAGAACTACAGAGTACATGGCCATAAAGGGACAGCAGCAAGATCTGATATTGGAAAATAAAGATATTATAAAACATACCAAAGTGTACAGGTACCTTGGAGTCAAAGTTACAGAAGAAGGAATAATGGATGAGGCAATTAAGGATAGAATTGCATGGGAATAAAAGTCATTTCCCTGATAAACGGCAATCTCTGAGATAAAAATATTACAAAAGGAAGCAAAAACTGAGATACAAGAGGTGCACTTGCAAGAACCTTAATAATTTATGGATCTGAAGTTTGGCCTTTGGAAGAAGCAACATTAATGGCAGCCGGAAGACGTAGAGGGAAAATAATAAATGAAGGGATCCGAGAAATTATGGGGGTGACACATCGAATAATAGACGATCAATGAAGCAACATGGTTCGCACATGTACGAAGAATACCGAATCAGAAGAACAAGTTGTAGACTACCAACCTAAGGGCAGAAACACATAAGAGAAGGGAACTAGATCTGTGGAATGGTCGAGATAGATGAAGATTTGAAATCGAAAAACGTCGGGGAACGTTATGAACAAGTAATATAAAAAAAATTAAAAAATAAGGCGGCAAGAAACGTTTGCAATGCAGATCTGGTTGCGCTAAAACCGTATCTTACAATCATCATGACACACGATTTCCCACATACTTGATCTTTGTTCAAATACAAATCGATAAACTTATTTTTGGCCCAGCCCGTACTTAATTATAAATGCATTATAAAGATATGTGGCTGAATATAATTATATCTAATATTCCAATGCCTTCTACAAGAACCGTAATGACATAAATTCAATCCAAAATTGAAGGAATATGCTCTCATATCTAATTGAATGTATCGTTAGATTAATCAAGAAAACCTACACTTGATCCAACCTGCTTTTCTTTAGTTACAATGTACGTAACTCAATATTTATGATTAATATCATGTTTTATCACATACTATACAGCGACTAATAACTACATCTAGCCAATATGAATTCTGCTATAAGCGCTATATGCGATTTTTGCAAAAAACAAAATAAATCTCTCTGTCGTTGTAGCACAACTTCTTGACACTTTAATTAAAGGCCAGAGACTTATTACATTTATTTTATTATACGCTTAAAGTCTATAGATATTACATTGTGAAATAAACAATACCTTGACCGTTATACTACATCGCCGGGGCAATGTATCAGAAGCACGTCAAGAATTTGAATTTGAAACGGAGGCTGCTGTTGCTTTTCGAACGCAAGATTAATTACTTCACAAATACTATTCTGTTGCTGTGTTGTGTACCTTTCTATGATTTATTACCCTGCCCGCATATCTACCTATGCGCCTTTATTCGCATGTAATGCTTATAACTCCGCGAATGTAATTGTAAAAGCAAATTTACTGAGGAAACTCAAGTGGATCGCTAGGCGGTAACACAGAGAAAATTGGCCTAACATTTAGTCGGCTTAATCCGTCCCAAAACTTAATTACAGGTAATTAAATTCCTTGCTTTGCGTGTTATCTGTCAGTTTTGGCGTTGCGGTCTTTCTTCGCTGAACGTTCAGCGTAGGTGGTTTTCGCATGAGAAGAAATGCTTATTATTTAAGAGTATTGGGTTTAATTAAGGAAACGCTTTATCTCCTCGTTTCTGTACGTCGTTGAGGCCGGTTTTAATTGAATTTTACAATCTTGTTAGTTTTAATACCATCCTAAATTAATCCAATAACATTTTACTTGGAAGTTATTGTTTGTTACTAAATTGCGAATACCTCCTTATACATACATAATAATATAATAAATAAAAAGGGGAATAATAATAGTAATAATTTATCGTACTGATCTTTGACATATATAGGAATCAACATTAAACTAAGCTAAACAACCTCGGGCAATATGCAACAATTTTTAAGGCTGAAATCTACGTCATTGAGGTGTTCGCAAGAGAGATTTTGAATAAAAACCTCAAACACAACTGAATAAAAATTTTCAGTGACAGTCAGGTTCTATTGAAAGCATTGGAGGCGCACAAATGCCACTCTAAACTGATCTGGAGCTGCAAAACTATTCTAAATACAATAGGGGCGTCCAACAAACTAACCCTAATCTGGGTCCCGCGTCACTCCCTCATTCAAGGCAATGAGGCAGCCGACACCCTTGCAAAAGAGGGTGCTGCGGGGTGCTTCCGGGGTTCAGAACCGGTAATTGCCATATCAACTTCGATAAAAAAACGATAAATTTGCTTCTGGATAAAACAGAAAGTACTCCAATTTTTGAGCAATCCTCCTGGTTTGGTACATGCGAAGGTGTGCATTTCACCCAATCATGTCAAAACCGGAGAATTACTAAAACTTGATCGTAAAAGGGTCAAAATAATTACCTCTGTGTTTACAGGTCTCTGCAGACTCAAAAAACACCTACACAAAATCGGGTTATCGCAAGAACGAAGAAACTGTAGAGCACCAGTTATCCATCTTTGGAAAGGATATTACTTCCCTAGCTGGCCCGAAAAATTCCTACTTGAACAAGGTTCTACCTCAAGGGCCTGGACTTGTTCAATGAACTCTAGGATGGCATCCCTTCCACAATGTGACCTAGTGGTCGAGGTAGAAGGCGCGATCGACGAACCAGGCGGATGACATCCCTACATCAAGCAATCAAGTAATCAAGTAAGCTAAATAATGGAAGTGCATACTAACTTAATACGTAACAATATAGTAGAAAATATGTAACCATAACTAACTTCTTTTGTTTCAACAAAAGAATAAACATGTTCTTATTCGAGTCGAAAAAACATGAATGCGATTATCGTGAAGGGATGAATTCTACAGTTTTGGAACATGGTTTCAAAAACTACTGGCTACTTTGAACGAAGGGTGTGTTATTGTGTTAGATAATGCACCCTACCACTTCCAGAAAGTTGAAGAAATGCCATCCACTGCTACGAAAAAAGCAGATATACAAGCTTGGCTAGAAAAAAAAATGGCATTCAGTATGACGCTGACATAGCTAAGCCAGAACTATTATCTTTAGTAAAACAAAGCGTAGAAAGATATGACAAGTACGTCATTGATGAACTTGCAAAAGTGCAATACAAAATAGTTCTGAGACTACCTTCGTACCATTGTGAGGTGAACCCCATTGAATTAATATGGGCACAAGTCAAAGGCGATGTAGCAAGACACAACACAACTTTTAAATTAAAGGACGTATGGGAGTTATTGCTTTCGTCTATAGGCAAAGTATGGAAAGAAAATGGAATGAAAAATGCAATAAATCAAGTTAAGAAAATTGAAGCAGAAACGTGGAAGTTGGACATAATTGTTGAAAATGTACAACAAAGTTTTATGATACATTTAGGCGATTCAGACTCTTCTACCAGTGAGTCCAATAGTGAGTCATATGAAAATGATGCACAAGTGAATTCTTTTTTAACTTGATTTTTTTATACAGTGTCAATATACTTTGTATTAATAATAATAAATTCTCAATATACGGAACGTTGAGTACACTTTTTGGTGTTGTTTTTTGTTGGAATTTTAAATGTGGCTAATCACATAATTTTCATAAGCATAAACAGATGCATAATCAAAACATCTTCTAAATAGATAAAGTCTGTGATTTCTTTTTGTTACGACACAAGACATTAATCACCGTTTTACAAAGCACAATTATATTCTTTCGAACCGATCACACTTCAATATTTTAATTTTCCACCTACGCCATCTTGTACTTTATTATTTATTTGCCCCATCTTAAAATAAAAGTCAGATCGCAATAGACAGCAAAACATAAAACGAAGGTTTACTTTTCATTATAAAGACGAATATGTCTCCGAAATAACTTGCAAATAGTCATAGCTGGATGGAAATAATTATTTTCCTGTTTTCCAGTGTAAAACCGGTTTTGCTTGTGCACAATGCATGATCATCACGTGATCACTCCACCTGTTCGGTGAACAGGGTGCACATTCGTTAGCTACCAACTTATTGATCAAGAACCAATTGGTTAATAAAACCATCAACTGAGATTATTGACCGTTTTCCTGTATTAATGATTCACCGAAGGAGAAAAAATGAATGCTTGCTTAAGTAAGTTGTCATTAACCTTCAAAAAGAGTTCCATTATATCAAAACAAGGTATATTTTCAAGTACGACAATACTATAAAAATTACACTAACCACATAAATATTATAGAATCTTCTATCCAAAAGTCGATTACTCTTTTAACAATGACCGCAGTAAAACGATTTAGTACGCGCAAAGTTTATGAATTATAAATTTACTAAACTGGTTTTTAACGTCACGCTTAATTTAAGTATCTTGGCGCAAGAAGCTTTATAAACACAAAAATGAAGTTCGCCGCTTGGTGCTGAAGGATAAATGCATAGAATGGAATACTGCGACAAATTACGCCGATTTAAAGTAATTAGAAGCCTGGAATAGCAGTACCCATTCGTTGCTTGTATTTTCGTACGCGCCACTTAGAGCATGTTTATATGTAAGTTATCAGTATTTGAACCGAGTTAATAAGTTTTATTTTCAAAACCAAAACTGATATGGTTTACTCATAAATACCTATATAAAATTAATTACATTTTGTATAGTTATCAATTTTAAGTTTTCTATTAGTATATTAAAATAATGATCCTTTATACGGATCCGGTCAACTATCAATTGAAATAAAAATGAATTTATGACAACATAGAAATTTCTTACATTCAAATTAGGGTTTAACGGGCAAGATACGTAGCTCGAGCCTATCGCGATACATTGTAGTGGGGCGAGTGAGCTCGGGATTCCCGAGATAGCTTGGTCGGCCGTACACCGTAGGCGAAATGAATGCATACATATTATACATACCCCTGGCTTATTGCTTTTTACTTGAGAGAATAATCTGACCAGAATACTTTGTCTTCTGAAATATAATTTACATGAACACTTGTATTTTACAACACTTGTTGAACAAAGACATTTAAAAATAATAGATAGGATACGACGGTTTCTTTTATTTAGTCGTTTATATGATTATTACACTAATATTAGAAATGCTAATACAATTATCTTTAAACGAATTAGCTTCTACTATTTAATTAGTAATTGGATTGATCCCCATTGGCACAGCAGACGCAGGCACCAGTAGGGTCTCTCGATGAATTTAAGCATGCGCGATTTATAGCATAAATGCTTTACACGAGCAGAATAAGCCTAAACATTAGACAGCCAACGAAGACACGTTCGCTTCCCTTCAGTAACATGCAACAGGCGAACAGGTAACTTTAAAAAATGAAAGGTTCCAATCATCACCATTGCACGGTACGTATTCTTACAGCGACCAACATGCGCCGCACAAACCAAAATGTAAATAACCTCCAACAGCAAAACACACAACAATAACCGAGGAGTAATTAGTATCGGAACACCCAGTAAATGCAAGGTGGAATGATGCAAAATGTTGAAACCATTAAAGCACAACCTCAGGGCAATTATGTACAGGCACAAAATTCTCAAGCCGCGGTCATACAAGCTCAAGACAATTATGTGCAACCACAAAATCGAAAACTCTTATACCAAACACAGCCGAATTTAAACCAGCCACAATACGGCATACAGCCACCACAATACAATCAAGCCTCATATTATCAAAACCAATTCAATTCGCTAACACCTCAAAATATTCCACAACAAAATCAATTAACAAACCAATTTCATACCCAAAGTAATCAATTACAAGGAAATACATACCAAAGTATACCGCAATAGCAAAAAAAGAATCGGCAATATATGCAGCAATATAAGCAATATAAATTTATTACTGCGTTTATATATTAAATCCAGTTCTACATACATATGTATGTACATATAACATGACGAAGAATTCATCACAATAGACTTACCCTTTTATACACTGTGAATAATGTTTCTGTTATTTGTTTGTATTGGTTCTTAAATTAGGAGGAATATTTTTTAGTGACAAAAACTTTGAGACCCGTGTTCAAGATAAAAAAAGGCACTGTTTACTTCTTTTTTATTGCTGGTTATATACAATAGTGTGTACAAGTACTGTATGTTGGGAATGTTAAGAATATATTTTTTCTTCTGTGGAAAATGGAGATTATGTTCAATAAATTATTAGTGAAATACAGATCATTTTGAGAAGGTAGACTGTGGCTTCTTTTATTAAAGAGTTGTAATTAATTCAACTAACATAAATTCTTTTAAATCTTTATTTGTGATATGTGAGGGCATAATTATGTGTGCTATTTTATAATTTTGTCAACTCATACCTGTATCTGCACAAATAAAAACATTATCTTGCCAAATTATTGTTAGTACATTTTTTATTACTAATTTAGCATATTTTAAACTTTTGCTATTCAAATCATAAATTCCCATAGTTTCTCATTATTTTTTTCCGATAAAACTTATTTTTTTATTTAACTAATTTTATTTTATAATTAAAAATACCAAAAGGGGTATTTAAAGATCTATATTAATTTTAAAATGTATCAAAATAACAAATTATAGGGACTTCAAACGACGTGCATTCAACAAAACACCACGCAAATTTGTGTACATACAGGCTTGGATGCATTATCTTCCCGAGGCCTCGATCGAGCTAGCTTGGGGTTAAACCCTAATTCAAATGCGTGCAAAAACTTCTAGAATCAAACATAATTCTTCCAAAAGAAGTGTTTCTCATGTAAATCATGGAAAGTAGGGTATAATTGCACTCAGAAACATATTCTAAATATAACAATCAAAAATATACATTTGAACATAAGAACTGGACATTAACGTTTATTTATTTAGTATGTCGACATATAAATGTGTATACTATAAAAAAACTTAACAACTAGACAAATAATATTTAAATATATACATTAAAACTGAGTATTAATAGTAATTAACTAACTTAATGCATGGAAACAGAAAAAAAAACTCATCTAATGTAAAAAAAATTAAACAATAACAAATCTTTAAAAGTTTTACGAAAAGACCCAATAAATATTCCCAATAAATATTGCAAATATACACAAAACTACTTTTTTTATTAATAAAACCTAAAATATTTTGATAAAATGAAGTCAAAAATGTTTGCGGAGCAACTTACCGGAACGACCCTTTTCCGACTTACCGCTACAGGGCAAAAATGATTATATACTTTAAAATGGGAATAAATACTGTTTCAATATGTATATAGGTGGTCATTTTAATAAGACAACTTTACATTTTTTTGAAATCGGAACTTTCACTCCCCCCTTCCCTCCCTCGAATAATCTAAATTTTTTATGTAATATAAGACCGCTAAACTGCTTAGAATGCATCACGAATGAAATAACTCATCTGTAAATTTGGGATTTTGAAACCGTAAACTAATGTTCCAAGGATTGCCTCTAATGTATTCGTTATATCATTAAAACGGCACCATTGCCGTGTATAACAATAAATAACGCGGCTTGGTAATTACGTCATTATCATTAACCAAAATTTTGTGCGTAGCCATTGGTCACCATTTCATTATTATTATATTGAGTTTTCCCCTGTCAGTCACCTTCTATCAGTACCATGCTGCATAATACCACAGATTATATAATACCATGTGTAGAATAACATGTGGCTCTCAACATCTGACATGATAGTAATTGTTATGGAGACTAATTTACGTATGCACCCAAGAATTTAAAATTATATAGTAGAGTTGCTTACGGATAAAAATGGGGCTTGAGTAAAGAGACGGAGCAAAAAGAGGGTGGGTTGGCGTTTAATATTACAATGACAGGCCTATACTTTTCTTAGATTTTCAGTGTGAAATTGAAGTGTTAAAGCGTTATGAATCGAATGGGATATTTTGTAAAAATTAAAAGGTGTTAAGCTTCAATCATGCTTTAGGGGTTTACGACATTCCTCACAGTTAATAATTCGTGTACAATGTTCGATTTTTTCATCTGTAGGAAGAGGGCGATGACTCAACATGCACAGCACGGAATAAACGAATGTTCATTGGATACAGTATTGACAAATCCTCTGATCCTACATCGCATATGAAATGCTAAATGATAGCATTGCATATTTATAGAACATATTTTTTTCGATTTCAAAACATCAATGTTAAATTTTATAGGCATGCAACTTCTTCTCTTTTATTAAAATTATTTTATGTGCACCACACTATTAACAGTAGAGTTAGTTTATTTCATTATTTGCTTTGTGGCCCCTGCTGCGGACACTCTCTAGCGCAGATATGAATTGCACAGATTTCAATTTTAAGAACATAGGCGTGCTTTTCCAGCGGTACGCGTAGTCTTCGCTGTCTTCTGTACACATTTTCGATCCGTCTGTGTGCTAGACTCTGGCCTGCGTCGATGTTCGTTTCAACCTTTCTCTCCATCCCTCCAAGTCTGTCATGAGTTCGAAGGGTTTGTTACAGGAAAGCTTAGGGATCATCAAGTCGCGGCTGATATCTAACAGCGGATTTACAACTACTGTTACACATCAGCGTATATACTCAGATTCTTGCCTCCACTCTGATATACATAGCAAGAGAGGTTTAGCTTGGTCTCCATGGCCGCAGTTGGTGTGCATCTTATTGCACCTGCAATAGAGAGGCATGCCAGCACATGGTCTCTTAGGAGGCTGTTGTTTGCTCTGATTTGTCTTTGGCCACTAAATTAGTTACTACTAAGGAAATACAAAGCAGAACCGTTAAGTAACAGATCGTGGGCCAAACGGTATAAAATCGATAAAAAATGCAATTTCAATAAAAATGTTTCAATCGTCGAGGAAGGGGGCATAAAAAGAATGGAATGGAATTGACGAAATGGCAGCAGTACCGTAACAAGCGGTTGGTAAGAATTCCTTATGCTTTAGTATAATTTTTGTAACCACATTGGCCACGCTGAATATACTTGCTCCAAAAAGGGTGGAACACTGCAAAATCAAATATTAGCTGTTAACAGATGCGAAATAATGCAATCGGGACGCCGAGTGCGCCAGTGGGAGATACCAACTGTAAATTTAGGTATATAGTGGATTCGGGAGCAGAGTGGTCTGTAATTCATCACCACGCCAGGAAATCAATTGGCGCAATACAAAAATTCATTGGATTCGTTACTGAAATGCAAGCTATAAATATAAATAATAACAATTTAAAAAAACCTTCATTATGATATGTCACTCTACGAGAAATTACTCCTAAAATAGACTTCTTGGTTGTTCGTGGTGGTACAATACCTCGCGTTGAAGCCCTCATTGAATGGCAAACGATATCTCGCCCTGGGTTTAAAGTTATTGTAAAATCGCATGATTTAGAATTATTATGCAATAAAACCAGAAAATTTTGTGTGAAATTCGGCCTGCAAGCCTTGGAAATCAGATGCCAGAAGAATTGCATGAGTTGCAATGGCGACGACTAGCGCTGTATGTAGATTTTATTAATAATTAGATGATTTTATATAAATTTAATAATAAAAGATTAATGTTATTCCACTGATGATCTGATGAACAACACTTCTTCATAGAGATACTACGTCTAATACCTTTTCTGTTTGTAGTTTCTACTAAGGATGGCAACCTACTTCATTACAGTGCTAAGGGTGTTTTGATTTAATTTTTGTTTTGCAAATCGGCATCTCCTATTACTTTATAATAAATTCAATAAGTTTTCAGCCTATATTTTAGCAATCTGTATGAGCGTCAAACAAATGACTTCATGGATATTTTTGAAATTTTTTTGCATCTCCTGGTAATGAATTATCTTCCAATAATTTACAGAAGCAACACCATACTGCTTCTGAAAATAAAATACTTGAGTATGTAAAACTTTTATCGGAAACTTTACTTAATGATAGTTATTTTATTTTTAATGAAAACCGTATATTTATATATACATATATATTATGGCAACTACATAAACGTACATAGGTCACATTTAATGTCATTTTAATCGGGCAGGAATGTTCTGTCGCGAATAATGAAGAAACAAACATATGCCGTACTACTACGGGCAGAAGCCATACATTAAATTTGGAGAAGGTAGCCCACCCAAAATGACAATAATAAAGTCGTTAATACGTTAAGGACACAAAGGTAGGTAGCAGATATACTTTAAAAATTATAAACCATCCTCATGCGGTCGGCGTCACACTTTTAGCCCCTCGCTCAGTATTTTTTTTTGTCGCTTCTGACGATAATTCTCGCTCGCTTGATTCTCCGTTCCATGAACCTTCCTTTTAAACCGGCTAAAGTTTACTTCAGTGCTTCGTTCGTCTAGGTACACTCTCCCTGCTTGCCGGCAAACTGGCCCGCGGCGTTACCACATCCGGGCATATGTTTTTGCTCCGATCCGATGGTCATCTGTCATCTCTCTTCTCTTCCCAACATCATGGACCACTTGCAGTTGTTAATATGCCTCTATACTCGTTTCTCCTACCGCTTTAAAGTCGGGCAGACGGCCGGTGTGTTTTTCTATCATTCTCACTTGTTGTTTCTACCGCTATTCTGTTTCTTTTTTTATTTTCGTTTATCGGTTTCGCTTCTATTGTTGTTGTTGTAGGTGCTCTTGTTTTACTATGAATGAGATGGTGAAAACAAACTCGTTTATAACTGGTTTGCTTTTTTCTATAAATTTCATTTTATAGAGTAAATAAAGAGTCAAATAGTAAAACACGACATAAGTAATTTCCTATGAAATTGTGTAACAATATGATGGAACAATGATGTATTATTGTCTAATATTAAATGTCATCGTATATGTCTTAATCTAAACAATCACATTTTTTTTGCTACAATTACTTTTGATACTATGTACTTCAAAACATTGCAAAACATTTGTAATAGAACGAAATATTACTCGTAATAGTAAATATTACAATTTGTTATGGTTTATTTTTATATTAACACTTGTGGATGATTCATCAATGATAGACCATGCATTTTACTTTTTATTAACAACAGTTGTATTTATATAACGACTATGTACATGCTACTATAATGCGCTTTCGCAACTACGTTGTACGAGTTCAAAACCCGTACGACAAAAAGTAAATGACCCGCTGCCGTTGACGGGATCCGTACGCGTACTTGAGCATATTTTCAATGTTTGTTGTAAGTATCGATATTCCGTTAAAATGAGTAGTAAAGCAGGTTGTTCAATGTCTGTTTATTATACGCATCATAATTTTAAAAAGACGGTATTTAGGATGGCATGAGTGTGATAGTGGTGCGAGCGATATTAAGCAGGGTATTTATGACGAGTTTGCGACTGAATGCGATCAGTATTCACGCTACTGCATCCGAATTATCGGCTGTAGATGTCAGTGACAAATTTGATGAAGGCAGTGAAAAACGTGTGTACTAAAATATTATATACGTAATCACATCTGTTAGGGTACACCAAACATGTGTATACGTTGCTTGGACTAATAATCAAATTCTGAGGCTTGTTACTATAATGACACCGTGAATGAATATAAGTTGTTTATATATCCAATACGTATCTGTTGGCATTTTAAAAATATTCGTTTTGCATTTAATTCTTATATCATTCAAATTACTGAAAGATCTTTGGAGAATGTATTATTTTATATTACCTTACGAGTGGATAATTATTTTGGAATTTGATACGGAATTTGATTATCACAAGTTTCTAATGTATCGACCCTTTCTCACGATATTTAGAATACAGATTTTTGTATACTTAATATACCGCTACCAACCAAAACATTCGTTGCTTCGTCCATATATGTCACAGATAAGTATCTGAACTACTATTATTATCGTCTGAGTTCGCAGTGACCTGTACAGTAATATCTATTACTTACACACTTACGGATTCAGAAGCTGTAGTATGCTTGTGATGAAACAAAGTGACTAAGAAAATTGATGTTATTGCTAGAACGAAGGATGTGAGCGGAAGTGGTTTAAAATGAAGTTATTATTAATAAAGGTTCGCCAAAAGTCTTATCCACATTCTATCTATACCGACAAACATATTGCGGGAACTTATAGTTCATTTATACTATTTTATTTATGCACCTTGTAGAATATATTACAACACTTCATCGGTGTTGCTTCGACTGTTTTGATGTTTTATACTACATATATCAAGAAAGGTGGTATGGTATCAGTACACATGAGTCAATGTGCTGATAAATTTGCTTTTCCATGGAATTACATATTTCATATTACATATTTCCTACACTAATCATTTTCGCCGCAGTATTATTTGTTTTTACAAACTTTATACTAGTACATCAATCTTATATTTACCAAATCCCAAATTATTCCTTCCTATTGTATTTGTCGCACCAATACAATTTCTTTCTCTGTGCTTTCGTTCAAATAACAATTTTTGACATTCTTATAAAAATTAGATTATAAAAAATTATAAAAATTTCTGCTACTAATAATTTTACTATTGTTACATTTCTTCGACTGTTTTACTATGATTACACTTGTTAACAAGTTTTTTGTCCCAAGGGCAAAAATGCCTGATTCCCATATACTTTTCCATGCTGAAATCAATTATGTGTTCAGAATTTCTCCATCACCCTTAGCTTTTATGTTCCAGGTAATCGCTTATCCATCTAAGTACGCATACATAGATATGTAGTATAAGAGAATATGTCTTGACGTTATTTCAGTTGTCGGCTAGAGCTCGGAACTGATCAAGCAGTGTGCAATGGTTAATGTTTGAACATGCCGTGACGTGTTAAGATCTGCATTTCCCATTCCTAGATAGTATCTCTTGTTGTTTCAGTTGTCGGCGAGAGCTCGGTGAATGAACATATACGCTGACGTTGTTAACGTTTTAAAGAGTGTTGCGTTGTGGTGCGCTCATGCTACTGTAGTGAAACCGGGAACCCTTTTTTGCTACATTTGTGGTGAATTGACATTTAAATATCAAAAACGGTCTTCCACACCTCTCCAGAAAAAAATGTATGAGCAGTATTTCAAGTGTAAAGTAGGTGATAAAGACAAAAGTTGGGCTCCCCATATTTGCTGTGTTCCGTGTGTCAGACTTCTTACAGTGTGGGCAAAAGGTAAACGACATATGCCTTTTGATATTCCTATGATTTGGAGGGAACCATCAGATCATATTACCGATTGCTATTTTTGTCTAACAAATATAAGTGGTATGACTTCTAAATCCAAATATACTGTAAAATATCCTAATATTCCATCTGCACTGACACCAGTACCTCACAGACCGGAATTACCTGTGCCTAAACCTCCACAAAACATGACACTAAGCGGCGATGAAAGTGCTGATGATACCATGGCAAATGGAGTCCTGCTATGTTGGCAGATTATTGCTGGACGGTGAATAGAGATGTTTCTGATGCAAAGTACATCATATATATCGGCACATTTTCCAAGTAAATATATCACTTTGTACGTCATATTTTCATGATTTATACACATATAATATATACTTTCACAAAATTTGATTGCTTTCTCACTCTGAAACCCTACCTGATAGAAAAATCCTGAAAACAGATATGAAATAAGTGTAAAAAGTACTACCAAGTTCACCCACTTTACCTCGTGGGACAAAATAAATCAATAAACAAAAGTTGACCATTGTTATTGTACTTCATCCTAGTAAATACATATGAATAGCAGAAGTTCATTTTTCTAATACAGGACACTATAGCGAGTGATCCATTCATCGTGAGGCATCTTGATAGTTTGAAAACCATTACTTTTTTAAAATTATTATTGGGCTAGATACTTTGAGAATGTAATCTGACAAAATATACCATTCACAAATGTTATTAATAGAAGAAAATGCTTATGCTTTATTATAACTACTAATGCTGTTGGCATGTATTTGGAAGTAACTGACAAATACAGTAGATGCCAAAAGTTTGAAACCATACTTGTTAGTGCAAAATTACGAAACACATACCGACATCTTAAATCACAAAAATTTTTGTGTGCAGAGTATCTATTCACGAAAACTTGTAGGTCGTGTAAAAGATACACCTGTACACACGAAACTTCCACCATTAATTTTAGATTGGATGAATAAAATTGAGTTGTTCTTAAAAATCTATTGAAACTAATAAATTTAAGTAAACAAAATGTTTTACCTTGTTATAACTTTCACTCTATGCTACTCTAGTTACTACAATGGAGAGAGCATTAATACATATACCACATACATCGATCTCCCAAGATAAATGGACTGGGTTTATGCATATTAGTATTTATTATGATGTGAACTGATTGGAATGTACATATTACCGATGAATTAATTTAGCTGCATATTCATTTTCTTACTTCTTTCATATCAAATTACATTCCCCCACCATTTTGAATGGTTGACTTAACAAAAGATCTGACCATTTAGTTCATGTCAGACAGAAATAGACTTGAACTATGGGTTTGTTTGTATTGTCTGTGTACTTACCTGCGTCGTTTCCATTTACTACAGTGAATGTATGTGTACTCTTAAGTTGTTTGCTCTCAATTCCCAGCTTGCAATGTCAGTATATGTATGCAAATACTAAATGCGACAGCAAGGTTTAACGTTTGAGACGATTTAGAAAATTTATACATTCGGAAGTTTCAGACATTTCCGACACATATGTATACTTAGATAGTAAATGTATTAGATAACAATGTGTCGTTCGTTTCATTTGGACCAAGTATGAATAAAGTAAAACTAGCTCTTCATTCTACTATGTTTCGTTTATTATGCATAAACTTCTTCAGGTTACAATGATTTTAAAAAAATTTAGAATCAGGTGTATAAACCAAGGGCACAAAGTTATACGATTTATCGGTTGTTTTCATTTCCTCAGGCTCAATGAAGAAGTTTACACGAAATAAACGAATCGTGGCTGTATCAGAAGTTAGTTTATTTACTTATACTTGGTCCAAATAAAGTCCACGACACCTTGTTATTTATTTCATAACTAGAGAACAGGGCGTAGAAGTTAAAAATGCTAAATGAATGAATGTATGGGGACATATGTACATCTACATGACTGAAATACATACTTACATATGTGGAAGAACGAAACACCGTGAACGCATAAGAATCAAAACTTTCTTGACAAAATCGATCGAAGGGGGACCATTTTTGGGGAACAGATGATCATTCCTTTTTTTACCTCCAAAGGCTAAGATTTAATTATCTTTAAGAGCTAATTTCTGGAAAACTTGAATGAAAATAATTGATACAACATTGTATTCAAGATATAAAGATAATTCGTGCCCCAAAAGTTGCAACATTCAATCAAAAATTTACGCGTTTCAGCGATTTTATGAAAAAAGCTTTGTTTCTTAGCCATTCACCGTATTTCGTATTCCCTTTGACGTTTATATTACCTGTACCTCAGATACATCACAGGCTAATTTTTCGTAATCGAAACGGTCAATTTTGAAGAAGTTATAAATGGTTGTATATCAAATTATACAAGCCTTTCAATTAGGTATCTCTGAATCCGTACTCTAATTTAAAAATTCTTGGATGGGTTGAAGATATGAAAATCATTTGTTCACGAAAAGTGTCACCATTCGATAAACAGTTGACGTGTCTCAGCGATTTTGCAAAAAAGAGTTGATTCTTAAATATTGAGGGTGTTTCGTTTTTCCGCGGACCTCATCTATTTCAAACACAGGAGAACAATTTAGTAAAAATCTAACACTAGTTACGATAACATTAGTTCCATAAGCCAATTTGCGATTCTGTCTCAGATATTTATACAAAACGAGTGCGTCTCATAATCGATGAATTAACAAGAAAAAATGGCCTTTAAATGAAGTATAAGTGGACAAGTTCGTCCCATACATACGAATAATACAAAAACTAATTGCCCTTACATAACCACAATTTCTTGTTAGTACAGAGTTTTTGCTATTACAACAATGCACGAGTTCAAGGTGGTTTGCGTAATGATGGAAAGCTTCCGCCTAGTAGCTGCATAAATACAGGTACTGTGCTTTATTGTTGCGTTGAGTATTTTCACTTCTAAGTTTACTTTTTCTCTGTTAAGCTAAACGTTATTCTGATATAGAAGTATTTCCTCACGTGACATTTCTATTGCTAGCAATGGCCGTGCTGTTAGTAGATCATAACTTCGACTTCTCGACACGCAATAGATAAATGAGGCAATTATATATAGTGTTTCTTATAGTTTAATGCGTGGGAACAGAAGAATTTTACGCTTTTGTTTCTCTCAAATTCTATAGCATTTAGAGCTGTATAAAGGTGGACCAATTTACTGGATTAAATAATTTGTATGACGTCTTGATTTATTATTCCAACCTACAAAAATGTTGTTTTTAAAATGTTTTTATCACAATTGCCAAGAGAAACCCACATTCACATTTCCGCTTTTCACGATTCCAAATTTACTCACGCGCCTCTGCATTGACTTTGAAGAAAACTATACAAAATAATCCTGAACTTGTAGGTATTTTATTAATCAAACACCAGACTATAATAACTTACTTTATAAGTTGACGCCAGTAGAGTAATTTTTATGCAAATTTTTTAAGTCACGAATGTTTTAAAAAGTTCTCCACGCGTGCACAAGAATTCAATAACATATTATAGGAGAGGTGAGATTCGAATTCGACTTCATATTGAATTACCAGTTTTAAAAATAACCGGTACCTATACCGTTCATAATCCAAGTTGGGAATGTTAATAGTTTCCTGTAGAAATATATACATATATGCATGTGCCCATATTGTATATAAAAATCGGATTCTCTTCACTGGTACCAGAATCTAGTACTAGGTTTCATTTAGTTTTATTAAAGAATATAAGCAAGATGTAATTATTATAGGCAATTAAGCAAAAATGAAGAATTAATGGTGTTGTTTATTTCTAAGAATATTTATTACATGTATGTGTATCGTCCACTATACTTTTATGATACATGGACTGTATATTAATATCAATGGTATTATTTAATAATACTTTATAATTTATGAGTGCCACAATTCAATTCATAGAAGCTAATATTTACTTTTAATTCTAATAATAATAAATTTATCCCCTAGTTTAGTCAATTTTATTAGGTAATTGCTTTCTCCTTCCTCTGTGTACCATCTCTTGCATTCTCTTAACAAATAAATTATTGTGTTCTCCATCATATTTTTTTTTTCGATTTAAAGATTCTTTTTAATGGACTGCTGTTCTGAAATTGTGACTTCTGCAATGAAGATTATGTGTAGCCTTTTAGTGCTTGCTTTTTGTCTAGTACATTCTTAAGGAGATTCATTTAGTACTAAATCATGCATTAAGATCTGATGTTAAGATTTATATTGCATAATTGTTACTTCCCCAGCTAGTATATAATCTACACTATCATTAGTCGCAACTTTTTTTTTATTTTTTCATCTAATATCTCTTGTAGTTTACTCCTCTTTTTCATTGTTACATATGTTCCCTACAACATTCTATTAAAGTTTCTAAATTCAGTTTTTTCTCCCCAGCTATTGATGGATAGTAATGACCTCAAAGCAAATTCAGGGCTTTTTCCTTCCTCTTCTATAGACTAAAATTGTTACATCGTAACATTTTTTTACCGTGGATTATTGTGTTTTAATAATGCATCATCTCATTTTTACAGTCAAACTTTCAATTCTACTTTTCTATTTGCAAATCCTGCCCTTGCGTCAACGCCTTTCATTTTTGGAAATGTTGTTGCATTTCAGAGCATTCAGTAAATATATTACAAGTTTTGAGCGTGGTGGGGAAACATCCATTATTCTATATATTTTCGTTTTGAAGCAGATGTCGTCGCCAAGTTTCGTCAAGTTTTCTTGTATCGGGACCATTGTTGAATAGCTTCTCCACCAATACGTGTTCATGATATACGGTATGTTCGTTGTATGACCTAGCGGCTCGGTGAATATAACTGCTGATCAAAGGAAACTTCAAATCATCGTGCAGTGTCTAGTTATTTGCATACCATGGTGCATCCACAATCGATAGACTGAAACTTTGAATGATGTTCAGTGATGTTGGTTTTGCACAGCATCAAAGATGAAGTTCATAAACCGAAGTGGTTTCGAGCATGGTTTTGTATAACAGAGTTTTGTTGGGGAGAGAGAGTTTTGATTATCCACATAGAAGCCGGTACATTTGCTAGAAATTTAAATCAAGTTGTTTTATTTTAGTTCGGAAGTAGTTGAAAATGGATATTAACTCATTGAAAATTAAACCGAAAGAATATCATTATAGGTTCATGGTCTATTCTAGGAATTACCATACCAAATAATGAACTTGGTACAATAATTGACTTCAGTTTCTGCCTACCAGGCGTCATCAGCGTTCTTCCAAATGCTAACCCAATTTCATCACTGATGCGTCGTAGGCCTTATTACAAACCGTTCAAATTGTTGCTCTTGGTCAAGGCAAACACCATCAGTGACTGTATTACCGACCTATATTACGGTAGGTTAGAGTCTTGACCGGCGCCCCCAAGATTCTGATTCTGATTCATAGCAAAGATTTGGACGGTTTGTTGTAAGTCTGCGATAGCAATGAATGAGTGTAGCATTCGCAAAGACACTAACGATCCCTGGGAGGCAGAAACTCGAGTCCAGCTTTATTGCTCGTACCCGAATCACTGCTTTTGCTTGGTATGGTGATTCCTACAATAGAGCATATGCCCATAATAGCATTTATTCGGTTTGATTGTTTTTAACACTGATGTTTCTACTTATTAAGAATTTGTTAGTGTATCAGTTAGTTTATATTTAAATGCGTCTTATTAAGGAATTCACTAATACGCAGTATCGGGGAATCCACACGCCACAAATTGATTTAATAAAATTTGGGATATATGTTTCAAGAGTACGACGGCTCTCATTGTCAACCAATTCCCGAAAGACGAAAGATATATCTAACATGCACGTTAAAAAAAGGAGATATGTACATCTATCTCTATTTATGAACACACATATCGGAATATATCCGAAAAAATCTGACTAACCCGAATAGCAGCTAGCATTTATGAGCGTAGGGTGTGCAACATCTGTTTGGAAGTAATTCGATGATTCGTTTCAATCATGTGTTTAGCTACACTTGATTCTTCTGACCTATTATAACGGTAATGGGCGCTATGTTCTTTAAACCGCGTTTCTATGGTTCTTCTCGTCTGTCCAATATAAACCTTATCATAGTCGGCGCATGAAATCTGAATGAAATCTCAATGAGAGCCGACGTGCTCTTGAAACATGTCCCGAATTTTATTAAATTAATTTGTGGTGTGTGGATTCCCCGATAGTCCGTATTACTGATACCAGCCCACAGTCCTTGCAATTCTTCAAGGAATTCTATCACTAAATGATTACCTATAAAGAAAAAAACCTTCATAAACAAATTGTGAAATATTTAATTGACTGAACAACTAAAATAAATGTGAAATGCATCTTAATTAATAAGTCTGCAACTAATGTAAAGCCTATTACAGAACCTAACAAAATGTATTGCATTTATTTGAAACTTCATTTCCTTTATTTTACTATTCTTCAAAAGCAAACCCGCAAACGGAAATCTATTTTTTGCTTACTAGTATACTACAGAATGTATGCGGAATCAAAAGAATTAGGATGGTGGTGCTGAAGAAAACTGATAAATCAGCAGCAGAACAAAAGATGTAAGTTGAGGTGCGTTAATAAGAAATTTTTACTATAAGATAAGTAGTGTTGAAGGAAAAGGTACAGCACAGCAATCATTTATTTACGGAGAAATGCCATGTTAAATAGTTTTTTTTATTTGTTCCGAAACATGGTACTGCATTATTTAGGCTACTTTGCAACATATTTTTTTAAATATTAACTCGAATTAAGTTTAGATATTGACGGGAAGAAGATAATTAAACAAATCGTAAATAGTACGAAACACGATTCATAGGATGTGAACTGCTACAAGGAGGAAATGCTTGGAATTACTACTGTTTCCTAATTCGACCTCCAAACCTTCTTGCTGGTGAAAAAGTTTAAAATATATTAATATATCGCATACGCTTATGAATATCGCCACGAATATAACAATTCACTGGTCTCGCCAGAGGCAACCCGCAGATTATATCTTGTCTGGGAAACCGTCGCAGCTGTTGCGCTGTCACGTATAGTTCACTGGATCGATTGTCAGGTCGAAAATAGCACAGTGATCTTCACTGATTAGAATTCCTCGGCTGCTGGATGGGACAATTATAGCGTGCAATGGGAAGGGGACTGTCGCCGTAAACCTGACGACCAACATGTCAAATTTTGTTTAGTTTCGACGTTTGTTTCTATTTTGCAACCATTATAGCCGTGGATTTCAACACACCAAATTAGTAAGAAGGAAATTTATTTTAACGGGAAAGTATAAAGAATAACCGTAGACGCAGCATATTTTGAGATGAAAGATGTTTAACTAAGGCTGTTTAAATAAATAAATAACTGTGCATCAAATCTTTGTCATAGACAACATATGTGATTAAATATACATAATTAAATAAAGATAAGATAAAATAAAATGAATTATTTACGTGGTTAATTTTTTTATTGAAAATGTTGGATAGTTTAATATATTACAGAACACCACAATTCCTTCTCGATAAAACGTTTCATTACAGGTGCTATCTCAATTTCATAATATATCCGCTACACCCTTATACTCTCATTAACTAACTTTAACACGCATACACGACAACATGTACATATACATATTTTAATTATCTTTCTTGTGGAATGTCCAAAATTTCTTTGTAAGTTGTGTTTTAGCTTTTTAACGATGAGAAAGTATTTAGGGATGCCGTAAAGTAACATAATATTACAAGAAATAAGTCAATACGCTGGACGCATTTGTCTTAATTAAACGGTATATTCATTAACGTTCAACTATTTAAGCTAGGAGATAATTTACTTTCACTAAAGTACTTTGGAAGTATAACGATCTCAAGGATACGCTGTTACATTTGTGATTTTATCTACCAGAAGTCTAAAGTGGGAAATCTAATTTTACCACATTTTTATGTATTATGTATGTATGTATTAATTTTAGCTGTTTAAATATAACGTATACTATTCTATATATCGGTTCACAACACAAAAACGATAGATAGGAAAAAAATAATGAGTATTTTTGAGATCTTTGAAGATATGTAGATATACACCATGAAAAATTTAATTCCACGTTTTTTTTCGAGTTAAAAGTGTTAAAAGTGCAAAAATTAGTGTTCCTAGAAGATCATTTAATAAAATTTTTGTTATATGTTTTTGTTATATTTTATTGTATGCCTAACAAATTATGCCAATTCATGATACGTCGAGCGAGACTGCGTTTAACCTCACGGCGATAACTTTGAACAACTAGTGTGCAGTAGATTCCATGAAGAACAAAAAATTGTTTGAATTAATATGCTTAACCACCTCTTAAAAATAAAAAATTCTGACACTGTTATTATTAACTTTTACGCCGGCAAAAGAGTATACTTGACAAAAAACGTAAGAGTAAAGCAGCAAATTCTGCGTTGCGGGTCAGGAGCGTAGATTCTCACTAATGATTTGGTCCCAGACAGGGATGAAGGTATATCGGGCGCGGTATTCCTTCTGATGTGCAGACTTTTGTTACGGATTGTTGTATGTATTAATAATAATGTCGCAATTAGGTAGTTCGAGAAAACAACCATTGTCGGATCAAACAAATAAGTTAAGTAATGAATAACCAAATTTAAGTTAAGATGGCGAACAATAATTGTCTTACCACGTTTTATAAATTACAACTTGCTGTTTATTTTATTTTATGGACCTACTATCAAGCGCATGCTTGTGACGCCCAGTTCAATTTTGCTTCTTTAATCATAACAATAGTATGCGTGGACCTACATATATATCGTGAATCAATATGAAAAAAGGAAAGAATTGTTAGGTATTAACTATAAAACGTATAAAGTAAAAACCCGCCTCTTTAGACAAAAAAATTTGACGTGCAACAATTATTTAATTCGAACCTGATTCAAAGATATGTATGGTTCAACTATGAAAAGTATGGTGTATAGAAATGAATACACCGCATTGATTCTGCTTTACTCCAGAAAGTATTATTGTGTATTTGATGTCAACATCAAATGCGAGTTTCACCTTTGATGTTTTTACGGAGATCTACGTAGTTCTTCGAACTTTAACCCTGATCAAGATCAGTGACCCAGTATGCTCGTATAAAAATAGGAGTACCTATAATAATAATAATAATATCAGTTTATTTATGAGGAAAAGATTAGTTTTTGAGGTGGCATATGTAAATGTTGAGACAAAGCGTGACGACACTCTAGGGACATTAAAGTTAACATTAGACAACAAGTCTGAACAGTCAACAGTACCATTCACAAGTCTATGCAAAAACCGTGCACTATGAGATGTTCTACGCTGAGCCAGGG